>CABHPP010144515.1:0-29224 GCA_902168425.1 Peromyscus attwateri | reverse complement strand
TATATATATATATTATCAGGAGTCAGAAGTCTGGCAAAATAAAAACTTTTTCTTCATCTGCAGGAGAATCAGCTTATGAAGCAGTATATTCTAAGGTACAAAAGGTTAATGTGTTAGTGACACCTTTTCAGGAAATGACTTTCTGTGATCCTTTACAAAAATCTAATTTTCAGCCATATGATCCCAGCAGACTTTAAATTCAGACCTCAAAGGCAGCATATATTTGATATTTTCTTGTAATTCTACAATGAAAGGAAAGCCCAAATAATTTGAGATCTGCATACCTACAAAGATGAAAGAATGGGGTGCAATCTGAACAGGAGCCTAAAAAGTAGGATCATTTCCCTGCAATACCTTGAAAAGGATGTGGCTTTGATATCTTTTTAACAAGGATGTAGCTATGCTGCAGGGCAACAGATCAGTAAGCCTTCTCCACAGGCCTTTTATGGATGTCTGAAGACTGGAGATCTACCCATTCCTTTATGTTTATGTTCTTAGGTCTGTGCACTTACCTAGACAATAAACAGTAGCAATAGACATATTAGGTGCAGCAGGTTTCTTCATATATGCACACAAATCATAGATGATTGACAGATGATTAATAGATACATATTAATATATATATATAGGTATATAGATATAGAAACAGTTTTATTGCATGCCCACTATATATATATATATATATATATATATATATACACACACACACGTGTGTGTGTGTGTGTGTGTGTGTGTGTGTGTGTGTGTGTGTGTTTAGAAAACTACACACAAACTACCTGATGACATATTTCACTTCCTGAAATAATCAATGGAAGAATGAGATAAAATCATTAAAGTTCTAATTTTCACACTCAAAGATCACTTTGTACTGCTGTGGAATATTCCTTTACACTGTGTGAATATATGTCACTGGTATTGGTATAATAAAGAAACTGTTATATTTTTGGTTGTGAGCCTAGCCTTTAACGGCTGAGCCATCTCTTGACTGGACTGCTACTCACATCACCAGGGAGGCTACCTGGAAAACAGGACCCCAAGAAAGACACGGGGACTCCCAATGATGGAGAAATGGATGAGATCTTCATGAACAGCCTGGACATAAGTGGGGGAAATGAAGGGCGAGGGTCGAGGGAAAGAGAGCTTGGGGGAGCAGGAGATCCCAGCTGGATCAAGAACAGAGAGGGAGAACAAGGAATAGGAGACCATGATAAATGAAGACCACATGAGAATAGGAAGAAGCAAAGTGCTAGAGAGGCCCACAGAAATCCACAAAGATACCCCCACAATAGACTGCTGGCAATGGTCGAGAGACAGCCCGAACTGACCCACTCTGGTGATGGGATGGCCAAACACCCTAATTGTCATGCTAGAAACCCCATCCAATGACTGAGGGATCTGGAAGTAGAGATCCACGGCTAGGCCCCAGGTGTAGCTCTGGGAGTCCAATTAGTGAGAAAGAGGAGGGTCTATATGAGCGAGAATTGTTGAAACCAGGGTTGGATAAAGTACAGGGACAAATAGCCAAATGAATAGAAACACATGAACTGTGAACCAATGGCTGAGAGGCCCCCAACTGGATCAGGCCCTCTGAATGGGTGAGACAGTTGATTGGCTTGATCTGTTTGGGAGGCATCCAGGCAGTGGGACCGGGTCCTGTGCTCATTGCATGAGTTGGCTGTTTGAAACCTGGGGCTTATTCAGGGTTGATTGGCTTGGCCTGGGAGGAGGGGACTGGCCCTGCCTGGACTGAGTCTACCAGGTTGATCTGGTAGATCATGGGAACAAGGGAATTTCATGGCTGATATGTAGAACTGAATGGTATTGTAAAATAAAATAAAAAAATAAATAAATAAAAATAAAGAAACTGACTGGCCAATAGCTAAACAGGATAAGGTTAAGTGGGAAAGCCAAACTGAGATTGCTGGGAGGAAGAATGAGTCACCAGACAGATGGAGAATGAGTCAGACACACAAAATGCCACGAGCCTTGGGGCAGCACATAGATTGATAGAAATGGGTTAAGTCATAAGAGCTAGTTAGTAACAAGCCTGAAGTATTGGCCAAGTATTTATAATTTAATATCAAGTCTCTGAGTCAGTTATTTGGGAAGCAGCTGCCAGTTATTTGGGAGCAGGTGGTTGGGACAGGAAAACTCTGCCTACATTGTACACTCACTAGGTCATTTGTAACCCACTATGGAAAACATGAAGATTTTTGTTGTCTCGCAGTACAATGAACTGATTATTATTATTAACATTCTGGTTTATTATCAATTGTGCATTACAGTTTCAAACAATGTATACCTACAAACCAGTCACATACTAGATATTACTATGAGTTGTTACTTTGAAAAGAGGTAATGACTCTGACAGCTGCAGGTCTTAGTCTTGCCTTGGGTGCTGCTGATTGGAGCTGAGTTAGCATAGCTCATCCTTATCCCAGTACCATCTAGAAATGTCTAGAGCACACTGGGGACTAAAGATATGCATATTAGATTCTCTACAAGCAACCTGAAGGGGTCTGCCATCCTGAGTTGTTGTTGAGTCAAGATAAGACTTCTGTCTAGTACCAGAACTACTACAGTATATTTCTGTTCATTTCTCTAAACAATCTTACTTTCCTGCGTCCTAATTGACTGCCAGGACACTCAACCACAAATCCTCATTCTGTATCTTTTCCTTGTGGAACCTCCAACTCAGAAAAAAATGTACAGAAGCATATAGTGGACATTTACTTGACTTGTGTATGCAGTTGCTAATATATTGACTTCAAGCCAACAGAAACTCAGAAAGTAAAATGATATCCTAAGTTTTCTTGAAGCCTCATTAGGTTATCACTGTCTCGATCAATTTCAGCAGCAATGTTCTTCTTGTTGCTGTGGAGAAGAAAATTTGCAATCAAAAGGAAATTAGGAAGAACGAGTTTCTAGTGAATGTGTGAGGTATAGTCACTGATGGTCTGAGAACTACTGCTTCTGAGGACAACAGACCTCCAGGTGACCTCAGCTACTGGGCCAGGTGCCAACAACTTCCTGCCTTCCTCCCTGTTGCTTCTGCTCCTGATACAATCTTCAGGTTTTCTGTCCCCAGACACACCTCAGCATTCGACTCATTGGTAGCATAACAGCTATTTCACGTTGGAGTTTTGTCTTTGAGGAAATTAGTTTAGCTTTACCTGTTTGAGGGGTGTGGGTGCTCTCAGCTGTTCCTCATATGTTTTTCTCTTACACGTTTTTCTGAGCAGAACTTACCTCTGGTTCTGCCACTCAAAGGGATTTCTGAGGTGCCACTATGGGTGCAACAGGATAGGCAAGGTAGCCAAAAGAAATCTATCGCTTTGTCCACTAGCTTCTGTGTCCCCTTACATATGCTTTATTGGGATTTAGAGATTCATGAGCTGAGTCCAAATAATTAATTGTCTCTGAATAAGCTGAAATGGCGACAATCATACAAGTGACTCAGACACACCTTACATGCAAATAAAATTCAGAGCTATTTAGATTTTCTCTAGTATCATACTTAAAATGATCACCTATCTACACCAAGTTTGGGATAAAATGAAAGTATATACATACATAAATTGTTACAGAATGACTTAAGGCATACTCCTTCCTACATCAAATAGCACTAAATGTGGGATGCAGGTGGTATTTACAATATATAACATAGTATTCCAATTAATAAACAGTTTTGTGAAATAATTTTTGGATAATTATCTGAATATGGTTCATATATTATGTATTAAAAACATCAATGCATGTGACATAAAAGAACAAGCAGAAGTATTTAATGAATACCCACTAGGAAGATTACACACTTAATATGTAAAATGTGAAATAAATAAGTACCAGAAATGCAGATTATTTATGTATTATTTGGTTAAGGATAGTGCTATTTTCACGACAAAGTTCACATAGTTATATGAAAGGCAATTCTGGCTTTTGTGGTCTGATATGATTTTCTTTAGTAGTAGTAGTTTCTAGGCTTATTCTTTACTGAGGATGTATACACCCTAAGAGGTTCATAGTTGAAATGCGAAAGGCAAAGCCTTGCTTTTCACAGACACAGATCACCCACCATACCATCTGGATTGACTTTAAATAAAAATGGCTCAAAAAACTATTTCTGGAACTCTAGATAAAAATAAATTATTACAAAGATCAATTTAGGTAGGATATTAGATACAATTAGTAAAGTTATCAAATATGTGGAAAGTAGTCACACTTCATTTGCAGTTGAGTATATCCATAAAAATCAAGCCAGCACTTACCTGGATAACATGCTTCAGTTTATCAATGATCTGATTTATCACAGGGTCACTTCCTCTGACTTTGACTTCAGGATTTCCAGACTGGGCTTTCATTCCGTTTCCAACCACACGTTGAGCATAGCTGACAGATTGAAAGGAAAGAGTTTGACTTAGAGACTTGGTTAGCAGCATCCTTCAGAGCTGCTTGAGACATCTGGGTTCAGAATTTCATTCTAGGAACCGACATCAGGACTGTGCTTCTCAAAACATAGATGGATAAACTGTTGCACCACCCTACTGAGGTGAAATGCTTATAGTGAAAACAACAAAAAAAATGGATTTTAACTATGTTTAACAACATAATAAAAAGTGTGTGTGTGTATGATGTTAATAATTCTGGCTAAATTACATGTGTGTGTCTATACCCACAGTGTCTGCATCAGTTTATTTTATGCAGTATTTAGATAAGCCCCAGTGCAAATGTATATGTATATACAAACACATATATTTTATATACATATATATGCATTTAGATATACAAGCCAAAACTATTAATTTTATAATGATATAAAATCCACAAAATCTTTTGTAGATAGAGGAAATAATATACTTTCACTAAGTTGCAAACATTAGTAATGGGATAATTTCACAGGCAGTAGAACGTACTAGAATGTCCTGCTACTTTCACCATATGACTGTAATGTAGTATCAACTTATTGTACATGAAAATGTTAAACTCACAAGTTCCACAGTGTATCAATTCCTACTCTATTCAACATTCTGTACCAATAGACTAGGTGAAAAAGGAGGTGCATGAAAGCATTGTACACAGCCACTGTAAAGCAAAGTAAACAGGTGATACACACTACAACTATGGGGAAGTCTGTCTGGATTCAGAAATTTGGGGAAAAACAGGAAAGAAAAAAAACTACTAAGTGAGCTGCTAACCCAGGAAACACTAAGTCTTCATGCAATGGTTAATGAGATTTCTGGAACAAAGGATAACATTCTTGAAGGGAAATGAAGAAAACATGTGGACCACGTGATAGGGGAGAACCCAGCTGCTGCTGGGAGACCACATCCTCTGGGAGTCAAACCTCCACTAGTAATCTGCTTTTTATGTTGTGACAATAGGAAAGCTATAGGGACTTTCCACAGTGATGTTCACATTCATTTAATGCAGTTTCCCTTCCTTCCCTTTGAAGAGTTTGTCACAACTGTTAACATGCCTTCTCCTAAAAGTTCCTAATGAAGTAAAAAAAAAAAAAATCTTTGAAAAAAATGAAATTATGTTCTACTCTTAAGAGCACAGCCATATGAGTAAGTTTAGGGAATATCCATTTCAAAATGAGAATTAAACAATTCTAAATATTACATAATAGAAACTTAGACATTGATAATGCTAACTAGATATGGAAAGTATAATATTAACAAATCTGTGACAGGCAATTGTTTAAATCTTGCTATTTTCAAAACAATCCAGAACTCACTTTTTGTGCAGCTACAAAAGAACATAGAGGTGGTTTCCCAGTATCCACTGGGGATTGGGAAGTATATGCCACGAGGAAGAAGCAGAAGGTATAGTCTGCTTACGTTGTGAATGCATCCTATTCTTAACTACCAAGGACTCAATCAACCTTGATCTTCTAAGGACTGCCTAGTATACATCATTGTCTCAATGTTTCAAGCACATTATATATTTGACTCCTTAATTAATGTGTTGATAATTCATAAAAAGGATGGCTAATATGGGTAAACAAATAAATACTGTCAGAACATGGTCCAAGAATGGAGTCCTGCAAAGAGAATTCTGAGTGCTTGTAAGGAAATTCTAATAAAACAAGACTTGTGATCACAGTTTCTTCAAAACCTACAATTGTTCTTGGAATGTGGTTTTGTTCCCCTCCCAGGTGTAAGGGATAAGACAGAAGTGAATATACTTCGGATTGTCCATTACGACTGGCTATTGTTATTTGTTTATATGCCTCTATGGAAAAACATATTTCTGTCACATGCAACTTGTCCTTGTGTTTGTACATTTTATTTATGTAACTCCTCTTAACCCTCAGAGTGTAAATTGTCTGATGCTCTGAATAAAGTTGGCCATTGCATGAGAGTCCACCTCATTTATTGGCTCCATTCTCCATGGTCCCACCACCAATTAGAGCAGTAAACAAAATATGTAACATAATAATTAGGATTCATACATTTTTTTAGTTACTCGGTGTGGGGACAGTCAATTCACCATTAGAATTCTGTTTAGTGATCACAAATTTTGGCTTAATTGAACTCAAAAAACAAGAACCCCAGGAGTATAAAGTTATCTGGTAAAACATCTATTTCTACATCTGGCCCTTAGTTACTGAGAGAGGTGGGATGGGAAAGCAGGTCCAATGTTTGGAAACATAGACCTTCTCCAATGGCTACACTTGGCCTAGGGTCCTCTAGAGCCTTTGGTAAGTCTTCCTCAGACTGTCACTCATAGCTTCCTCTCCTCTCACTTTCACTCTGAATCAGACCAGGAAGTATTTTAACATGCACTGATGGGGCTTGGTGTTAACCTGAGGAATTGTTTGCTTTTTAGTGTTTTTATTACCACAGTTTATGATAGTTAACTAACTATACAAGTCCAGTTACAGAATCATAAGTTCACCTACTCTATCATTAAATATTTGAGTTACCTACTCTTATTGTTATTAGGGTAGTAAAACATTACAAATCATATTAAAAATTAAAGTGGCATATGATTTATTGAAAGCAATTGGCCGGGCAGTTGTGGTGCATGCCTTTAATCCCAGCACTTGGGAGGCAGAGACAGGAGGATCTCTGTGAGTTCGAGGCCAGCCTGGTCTACAGAGTGAGTTCCAGGACAGGCACCAAAACTACACAGAGAAACCCTGTCTTGAAAAACAAAACAAGTAAAAAAGAAAGCAGTTATTTTTCCTTTTTTTATAAGAGTAATGACAGTCTGGCATACTCTAATGTTCACATTAAAATGGTTCAAGTGTAAATGATGGGTGACATCAAGTGTTGGCAAGGACACAGGTGACTAGAACTCTCTTGGATGTGGCACTTGCCAGGCTTTTCTAGTGTAGGTGTGATTCAGTCTCCTCATTGTACTGTTTTATCTGTGTGTGATAATACTGATTGCACGAAGACAAACAGTACGACAATGAGAATGCATGAGTCACACAACTACACGAGAAAAGACTGAAAAGTCCCACAGCCTGACAGAAATGACGATACAGAACAGACTTTATGATTTATTAAATTTGAAAAGCAATCAACCATGTAATAAATCACTGTAAGTGCCACCTCCAAAGAAACCCTAGAGAAAGAACTACATACAGCTTCTTGATTGGTTCTCAGTTAATTGGGAGTGCTTATTAAAATAAAAAACCACTGAGTTAAAGGTGAAATTTGGACACTTTACTATAAATCATATATATGTATTTTGGATATAAAAAAGACTAACATTCAAAATTCCTTGGCTATTTCTTACAATATTTATGGAAAAAGTGTTTTTCATTAAACTATGTGTTAAATAAACAATACACAGGCCTTATATGTGTGGGGTGTGTGTGTGTGTGTGTGTGTGTGTGTGTGTGTGTGTGTGTGTGATGTTTTTGTGGTTGTGTATATTCATTGTACATGGGACTGTGGGGATATTTGCCCCAAACTTCCTGTCCTCTTCTACCCCCTCTCCTTCCAGTCTGGCCCTTTTGTTACCCAGAGTTCCACTTCTAACGTCTTGCCATCTATATTTATATAGGGAGAAACAGTCCCATCATCATTCAATGAATGACTGAAGATTCTAGTTGGCTCTAAAAACCTAGCCCTGTTGACTTAAATTTGTGTGCACAAATATGATTTCTAAATTAAATACAACTATAAATGTGTTTTACTTCCTTTATGGAATTTCTATAGAACATTATCCCTTTTACTTCTGAATGTAAGAGTAATGATAAAACATTTCAAGAATTACCATAGAGATATTTTATTTGAAAAATTGTTACTATTTCACAGAGAAGAATAGAACAAAGCACAAAAACAGAGAGTTTTTTTTTAATACAAAAGTAAAGCCCCACCATATTTGCTTATGTTTTTCTCAGCAGGACTGGTAATGGATGTTCACTCTGCACAGGAATATTCACTCCAAGAACAACTTGTTCTCATCAACAAAGACAAAGGAAGCACATTCACCACACACACACATACACAACACACAAACACTAACACACACAAACACTAACACACACACACACACACACACATACATACCCCAAGCACGTATACATATACATGCACACACACATACACACACATAAACATGCACACACTACACATACTGCAAAAGAATAAATGTCTATTAACAAGATTTCAGTCTCTCTGTGTTGGACACGTATGGCATAAATGAAACGCCAGCAAGTCTCTGTACAGCGGCTGTCTGTATGACTGACTTAATGAGCCAGATTCATGGGACCAACTAGGGAGTATTGACTTGATTCCTGATTTGACTGGCAATCACTACTTGAAACCAATGTCATGACCACTGACTGGCAGATACTAATTTTGTAGAATGCAATATAATTTGACTTAGATTCATTCCAGAATTGTAAAATTTTGATGTATAGTTACACAGTTTCAGGTAAAAATAACAGAATCTGACAATGAGATATAAACAACTTAAAATGATCTATCATAGATATCCCCCCCCCTCAGTTTACTGGTACAGGAGGCAAGGCACAATGGTGAATCCAGATGAGCAACACACTTGATCGGGTGTTTATCTTTACCCAAAATGGAGTATATATGAGCATTTAAAAATCAAAAGTGGAAACGTAATTGCTGCTATTATTTTTGTTGTTTCTACTAAATTTTTGCATGACTGATTTTGTGGTTTTACATTCCTTTCATGTCTAGAATCCTGAGTCTCAACATTGCTATAAGATAAAATGTTGGTTTTACAGTTGGTCCAATAAATGTGTTGCTTTTTGCATACCTGGGTGGAAACAGAGGCCATAAAGTATACTGTAGGTATTCATCAGTGAGTTCCTTGTAAAAGAATAAATGACTTTCAAACTCTCTCTTGCCTCTTTTTCTGTTTCTGGTAGCAAATATGATGTAAATACTGGCAATTTGGCTTGAGACTCCCGCTTATAATCTTGGGTTACACTGAACACCATTGCTGAGTGCTGTTTTGTGGTCTATACAACATTTTTCCTCTACATGGGAAGTCCTAATCTTTGAAACCCTAGTCTAGAAAGAACTCTTATGACTGACTTTATGAGCCCGATTTATGGGAGAAATCTTTCATGCAGATTGAGGCTCATAGGACTTCAGAGAATAAAGACAATGTAGAGTCAATTTGCAATGGTTAAACTCTATGGTTTTACATCTTCACTTCAGTTGTTAAGATACATAACCATTTTCAAGCTACTAGCTACTATTTATTTAGCTTTATAATTATGTATGTTATATCTACATATGAACACTGTATCCCTGATTTTACTGAAGTCAAAATAAGTATAATTAATTGAGAGTATATGCTTGATATTATTATTTATAAATAACTAATTTCTTTTATAGATATGCTATTTTGTGATATGTTTTAGATGGTTATAATTATTACTATTTTTAAAAGTCAATATCTGCTTTACTTATAATGAACTTTCAGCACACCATTGCAATCAATCAGTTAAGAAAATGTACATTTAAAAAGACTCAGAGCTCTGGGTTGTAGTCTGGTTATCCTTTGCTTTACATCTAGTAAATGAGTGAGTACATGTTTGTCATTCTGAGTCTGGGTTACCTCACTCAGGAGGATATTTTCTAGTTCCATCTATTTGCCTGCAAATTTAATGATGTCATTGATTTTACTGAATATGTGCCACATTTTCTTTATCCATTCTTCAGTTGAGGGGCATCTAGGTTGTTTCCAGGTTCTGGCTATTACAATCTTCCCCCAACCCTCCCCCTGCATCAAGGCTATGCAAGGTGTCCCACCATAGGTAGTCAGCTCCAAAAAGCCAGTTCATGCACCAGTAATGGATCCTGATCATACTGCCAGGGGTCCCTGAAGCAGATCAAGCTACACAACTATCTTGCTTATGCAGATGGCCTAGTCCAGTCCCATGGAGGCTCTACAGTTGTTGGTCTAAAGTTCATGAAAGATCTTCACCAGTCCCAAAGGCTGGAGGAGTGGGAGGAGGGAGGAGAGGGGAATCTGTGGTTGGTATGTAAAGTGAATAAAAAAATTCCTTAAAAAAACTAAAAAGACTCAGACAGCATAAACTCATTTAAAAATGTGCATGAATCAGTCTTCAACCTCACTTTGTTTGGCAAAGCATGTATTGCTGCTTGCCAGATTAGCTAAGAGAACCACAGGTAAGCAATTTCATAACCGTTTGTAAAATAAGCAGCTGTGTGAACCAGAGAGAAGATATTTCAACACAGGAAGCATCTGCACATGGAGTCAGCAGGAATCTGACACTTCAGAAAATATTAAATAGGGCTGTACATATATTAACATATAAAGGAACTTTATAAATACATCACATTAGTAAAAATAAAAAGCAAGCTATAAATCTAATTTATAATTCTCTACTTTTGATTCAAAGTGACTGCCCAGACTTAAAAATTGTCTGTTCTAGTTGCAATCTATTGAACATAGTTGGTGACTACTGAAATATTACAGTGACTTACATTTCCTGATCATGAATTTCAAAATTAAGCTGTACAATAAAAACTCTCCTCCATTGATATACAATAGTTAATAATCACAATTATATTTTGAACTCTCACTACACTATTTCATTTATTATATGAAAATATGCTACTATATGTATATTTAACATGCATATGTCTAATACATATTTTAAGACAAGTAAGTCAAAATGATTCACAGTGTAATTTCAATTTCTCTTTTGTCTTACTGGTAATGAAGACATGATCAGCAAGTGTTCTACCATTGAGATATATTACCATTCTATAACCAATATTTTACCTCAGACATAAAATTCCAGATATTGTTAGAATTTTATAATATTCTGTGTATTTTTAATTGTATTTAATATCAGTAGTAATTAAATTTTACATAAAAGAATGTTATCTTACACACAAAAAAAACACTTTAAAACTACTTACTGAACAACAGAAAGCTTACAAACTCATGGAAACTGAACAATTCATTAGTGAATGAAAATTGGGTCACGACAGGAATTATGAATGAAATTGAAGTATTTGAGAATTGAACAAAAATGAATACACAATATATTCAAATTTATGGGACACAATGAAGGCATTTCTAAGAGGCAAGTTCATAGCACTAAGTTCCTACATTCAAAAAAATTGGAAGAATCTCACCCTAACAACATAACAGCATAATTGAAAGCACTAGAACAAAAAGAAATTATACTCAAAGGAGTAGAAATGTGAGCAAAATTAAACTCAAGGCTGAAACAATAAAGTAGAAATAAAAAAATAAAAAGAATCAATGAAACAAAGAGTTGATTCTTGGAGAAAATTAACAAGTTGACAAACCCAGACTCAAATTAACTAAGGAGCAGTGAAAGGAAATCTAAATTGACAACTTAGAGATAAGGGGGACATAACAACAGACACTAGGAAAATCCAGAGACTCATAAGGACATAATTTAAGAAGCTGTACTCCACCAAACTGGAAAATCTAAAAGAAATGGAAAATTTTCTCAATACACATCACTTTCCAAAGTTAAGTCAAGACCAGATATGCAATTTAAACAAGCCTATAATCCCTAGTGAAATAGAAACAGTCATTAGGTCTTCCAACCAAAAAAATCCCAGGGCCAGATGGTTTTAGCTCAGAATGCTACCAGACTTTCAAAGAAGAGTAACTCAAGAACTAGAATAACTAGATATCAAGAAGGGAAAGAGAACTTGGGGGAGCGGGAGATCCCAACTGGATCAAGAACAGAAAGGGAACACAAGGAATGTTCATGGTAAATGAAGATCACATGAGAATAGGAAGAAGCAAAGTGCTAGAGAGGCCCACAGAAATCCACAAAGATGCCCCCACAATAGACTGCTGGCAATAGTCGAGAAATGGCTCGATCTGACCTACCCTGGTGATAGGATGGCCACACACCCTAATTGTCGTGCTAGAAACCCCATCCAATGACTGAGGGAACTAGATGCAGATATCCACGGTCAGTCCCCAGGTGGAGCTCCGGAAGCCCAATTGGCAAGAAGGAGAAGGGTTTATGTGAGCAAGAGTTGTTAGGACCAGGGATGGATGGAATACAGGGACGAGTGGCCAAACGAATGGAAACACATGAACTGTGAACCATTGGCTGAGGGGCCCCCAACTGGATCAGGCCCTTTGAATGGGTGAGACAGTTGATTGGCTTGATCTGTTTGGGAGGCATCCAGGCAGTTGGACCAGGTCCTGTGCTCAGTGCATGAATTGGCTGTTTGAAACCTGGGGCTTAGTAGAGATGCTTGGCTCAGCCTGGGAGGAGGGGACTAGACCTGCCTGGGCTGAGTCCACTAGGTTGATCTCAATCCTCGGGGGAGTCTTTGCCCTGGAGGAGATGGAAATGGGGGGTGGGCCAGGGGGAGGGGGGCGGGGCGGGAGGGGGGAGAATGGGGGAATCTATGGCTGATATGTAAAGTTGAATTATATTGTAAAATAAAATAAAATAAATTAAAAAAGAAAACAAATAACTCAATTAAAAAAATGGGGTACAGATCAAAACAGAGAATTCTCAAATGAGGAAACTCAAAAGGCTAAGAAACAATAAGAAATGTCCAACATTCTTCGTTATCAAGGGAATGCAAAGCAAAACTACTCTGAGGTTCCATCTTACAACTATCAGAGCATCAAAGTTCAATAACACAAGTGACAGCTCATGCTGTCAAGAATGTAAAATAAGGGGGACATTCATCTATTGCCAGTGGGAGTCCAACATTGTTTACCCATTTTGGAAATCACTGTGACAATTGATAAACTGAGAATCAAACCAACTCCATCCAGCTATACCATTCTTAGGCATATACTGAAAGGATGCTTCATTCCATCACAAAGACACTTGCTCATCAATGTTCATTGCTGCTCTTCTCAAAATAGTCAGAAATTGGAACCCACCTAGATGTCCCTTGACAGATGAATGTGATACATTTACATGGTGGAATATTTCTCAGCCATTAAAAATGAAATCATGAAAAAAATAGTCATTTTAAGCATGGTAGCCCAGGCCCAGAAAGACAAATATAGCATTTATTTTCTTATATTTTGATATTGGCTGTTTAGTCAATAATAACCAAGCTACAATCCCTAGAACCACAGAGGTTGGATATACAGTAAAGAACTAGATGGGAACAGATAGATTTCCCTAGGAAAAGGAGATAGAAAACGTAGTTGTAGATTGCTGGAACAAGAGGCTGAAGTAGAGAGAGGGAGGGAATAGGAAGGTGACAGAGTGAATACTGGGAGAGACAGTTAAAATTAAGGGGCATTTGTGGAGCAGTATGAGAACCTAATATACAGTAGAAGTTTCCTGAAATATACACATGAAGGAAGACAATCTAAATAAAATTGCTTTTTTTTTAGGCTATAGAGGAGAAAGAGTGCCAGCTGGACATCTCTTCTCACCCAATGAAGCCTCCAATACCTGGATTGAATTACATCTAATTGTGGTGTTAACCAAGGTGGTCCCATGGCAATCCTTAACCAACCCAGGCTGTTGCAAAGACTATAGGTTTTTCTCCACAAAATGACAGCAAGGCCCCATGGCTGAATACAACACCTACTCGATTCATGGAACCTCAAGAAAAAGTCAAGCTGATATCTACCTCAAGCCTCCACACTTATGGACTAGTGTTTTTGGTAGAGGGAAGTACTTTGCATGCTACAAAAGAAGAAATATAAATACCAAGCCAGCTTTAAACCCTTTGATCTGCAATGGTGAATGGTGTCCTGCCTACAAGATATGCCAGTGCAATGGTGGCACAAAGCTTGTGGGAGTGACCAACCCATGTCTAGTTTGACTCAGAGCCCATTGCATGAGGTGAAACCCATATCTGACACTGCTTGGTTGACCAAGACCCTGTGTCTAGATAGCCCAGGGATATAAGGGTAAAATCAAATATTCTGTTCTACAAAAGATTATGGCAATAAAATGACTCCTAATGACATTCTCCTCATGGATCAGTGCCTTGCTCAGCCAGCATCAGAGAAGTTTCCTCCTGCAGCAGATGGGAACAAACACAGAAACCCACAGCTAGACATTATGCAGAGAATGAGAGACCCTGGAACAGTAAGAAGATGTCTCCATCAAATCCTTCCCCCAGGGCTCAGGGAACCCCACAGAAGAGGTGGTGGAAGGGGTGTAAGAGCCAGGGGGAAGGAGGACACCAAGAAAACAAGGCTCTTTAAATCAACATGGTGAAAGCTCATAGGAACTCATAGAGACTGAGGCAGCATGTACAGGGCCTGCACAGGTCTGTGGCAGATGGGGTCCTAGAGCTGAAATGAGATGTGGACACATGCCCTCACCCCTAACCCAGAAGCAATCATCAACTGATAACCACTTGCAAATGAAAATTTAGTTTTCTCCAAGGGAGAAAACAAACTACTCTTAAGAGTATGTGGCATGCCAAGCAGTAGATGGCCAACAGGAAAGGAATTGAAGGGCATCTTTGGGGTTCCTGGTCTCATAATGTCATGACAGGGCTTTTTCTTTACTTTCTTTTTCTCATTTTATATTATTAGTCTTTATATTTTTATTTATTTTTCCTCTCTCTTTATTCTACACGTCTTGTATGTGCGTGCATGCGTGCGTGCGTGCGTGCGTGCGTGCGTGCGTGCGTGCGTGTCTGTGTGTGTGTGTGTATCATGGCTTCCAGTTTAGTGTTTCTATGGGATTCCTGAGTGTGCAAACAAGTGGGTCTTCTCTTAGGCTGTCTTCCTCCCATTTGTTTGGTCATATTCTGATGTGCTAGTTTTTTGTTTTATCTTATTTTATTATATTATTATCCCCTAAAAGCATGTTTGTTTTTAATGAGAGATGCACACAAACAGGAGGGGAAGTGGAGGGGAACTGAGAGGAGGAGGAGGAGGAAGGAAAACCATAATCAGGACATAATATGTGATTTCAAAACGAGTATTTTCAATAAAAGTTCAAGAATTAGTTAATAGTAAAAATAGTAAAATTCATTTAGAAAGTGCAATAATTGTAAAACCACCAAAAACTATGGAAATGAATATTTTAATATTTCCTATCAATACACAATAAAAATCACAGGGTAGGACTTTCTGAATTGTGTTGTATATAGTCAATTAGTTTCATAAAATCAGCTACATCCGTTAGGTTCTTCTTAGTTCCCCTTTTTATACAAATGACTCAAAAATACATATTTAAAATCTTTTATTCTCTTCTTAAAATTGATCTTAAAAATAGTGCTGTAACTGACATTTTATATTTTTAACAATTACTTCTGTTTTATCACTGTGTAGCCGTGAGGACCCATAGCAGCTACGGTATCTAACACTCTGCCTTCAAGAAGAAACACACCTGTAGCAAGAATACAGTACTTGGCATTTGTCTCTTACCCTACAGTCTAATAGATTTCTTTTGTCTGTTTTTGGTGACAACAACATAAATTTAGAGCTGGAAGGGACCTTAGAGGTCATTTAGTTCAACTCAGCCATCTCTTAAAACAAATTGAGGAAGTATGTTTATTTCATCATTTTGTATGTATGCGCTGTGTATTTCTGAAAGCTTCTGAGACAGCATTTCATAAAAGGCACAGACTCTATAAAACAGGGGCAAATGAAAGCATAGTGGAGGGAGAGGGGAGAAAAATATGTGCAGTGATGGAGGGAAGGAGACACCAGCCTTTAGTCTAAAGCTTTGCTCTATCTGTCTTGCTCTGAAGGCCAGAAAGAAAACGGGAAATCATATAGATCGTATTACCTGCCAATCACCTACCAGGAAGAGTGCCAGAATATGTTAGCAGCCATGTTTTGTTCAATTGCTGGTCTCCTAAACATATTTGTGAGTCTTTAAGAAATAGAAAATGAATAAAATGGTGAAAGTAATAGTATGATCATGGCCCCAAGGATCTAGTGACTTCGCACTCCAGGTGGATTTGGCTCCCTAAGTGCACATTCCTCCCACTCTCCCTGCAGTTTTGTAAAGCAGCCTCCAGGGTCCTTGGTGCACAGGCTCCACACTCCTCCCATTCCCGAGCATCTTAGACGGCAGTCCCCTTGGCCCTTCTGCCCCTTTCTCTCTGTGTCTCTCTCTTCACACCTGTCTTCTTTTTTAGTTTGTTTTTTATTACATTCATCCACTTTCTTTAAAACAAGGTGGAAGAGAGGAAGGGAGAGAGGGAGGAATGGAAGGAAGTAGAGATGGAGGAGAGAGGAAGGGAGGGAGGAAGGAAGGGAGGGAGGGAGGGAGGGAGGGAGGGAGGAAAGGAAGCTGAGAAAATCAGGCAACAATTAAAATATATATATAAGAATGAGACATTGGAGGGCCAGCGCTCAAGGAAAGTCTTGTGATGCAGCAGAAGAGCAGTCTGGGGTCTGTAAGCTGTAACCTGACATCCCAGGTCCTGGGCTTCCTGGCATTCCATCCCTCTGCTATTTCTACTAGCCCGAGCTTAGCTTTTTATTTTTCTCTTTCCCTTCTTTTCCCTGTATAATGCATTATTATTTATCATGATAACTTCATCTTAATGAAGCTGGGGAATTATGTAGATTAATTATGAGCAAAATGGAAAATGCTTATAAATAAGCTACCTATACCATACCAATCAGCCATTTTAAATTAGTTTTTTTTAAAAATATAGCCTTCTTTCAGAATTCCCATCCAGAAACCAGATGAGTGTATAATTTATAAACCACTTGCTCATACCTTCACCTCTCACTGTCCCTACATGTGCATGCTGATTATTGAAATATGTATTGTACCCAGAGGCAGGCAGGATACAACAGGTATATACCTCAGCTCAGCTGCACTTTTCTCACCAGGGCTTGCTGGCTCTGGCTACCCAGAACAACTACAGACATCAATCTTACCTACAGCATAGAGCAGAGAAAGGCAGCAAGCCATCTTCTTAAAGGTAAAAGAACAAACTAAATAAAAAATGGTCATTTCTTTACATAAAACAATATAGAGAAAATGATACTTTTTAAAAGAGAGAGAGCAGGGCAGAGACAAGAGAGAGACAGAAAAGCAAGCAAAGCGCAGGCACCTCCCTGCAGAAAGAGAAGGGGATCACGCCAAGCCTCCAGTAGAAAGCATCCTTAAGAAGTACATGGCTCACCAGAAGACATATTTAACTTTGAGCAGTATGGAGAAGGTCATACTGTTTAGGAAACATGGATGAAAGGTACAATGATAAATGTACCCAGATATCAATGTGAGAGATGCCTCAGATTGGTTTTATAGGAGACAACGCATGCAGGTCCTCTACCCAGAGGAATCCACAGCGGAAAGTTCAGGCAGTGATTCAGTCGGAGCCTGGGGGTGGGGGAAGAGCCAGGTAGAAGGATGACAGAGGAGAACGCAGATAGGCTGCAGAGAGGAGAGTTTTCAGTCAAGAATAATTTTTGTAATGTAACAAGGAACAAGGAGGACAAGATCTGAAACAGAAACCCAAACTATGAATATTAAAAAGACTACTGAGTTCTACCAGGGGCAGCAGAAGAAACAATAAACGTGACTCGTGTGAAGACAAAAAGCAGACAAAGCCTGAGACCTAATAAAGAAAATGTCAAACACATCCACAAGGTAGGAAAAGAGAGATGGAGGACTTGGTTCTTTATAAATAAATTATGTGAAGCATATATCAAATTTTCTTTTATTCTGTTTAAATTATTAGAAGTCAGGAGAAGTAGAACTGGGCTGAAATCCTAATACTGTGGCCTCAGTGTAGGAAGATTCTGAGTTCAAGGCTGCCCTGGGCTACATAGTTCTTGTCTAAAAACAGCACAATCAATCAATTAGCCAACCACCCAACCAATCACTCAATCTATAAATATCAAAACCAAATACAAAATAGAAGGTTTGGAAGTTTTAAGAGAGACTATAATCAAAAATATTATGTTGGGCAACTCATTTTCAAAACTCCTCCCTGGCACAGGGGGATACTAACATTCCTCTCAATGAACTGTGTGCTCTTGCCATTCTTAAAAAATAGGAATGGGGCCACACGCCTTTAACCCCAGTACTCGGGAGGCAGAGCAAAGCAGATCTTTGCGAATGAGGCCAGCCTGGTCTACAGAGCGAGATCCAGGAAAGGTGCAAAGCTACACAAAGAAACCCTGTCTCAAAAAACAAAACAAAACAAAAAAATAAATAAAAAAATAAAATAAAATAAAAAATAGGAATGGTATAACATGAGTTTGTCTCATTCTGCATTATAAAAATGTATACCAAATATGCCTCTTGTTTATTCATGTCATAAAACTTTGTTCAACCACATACTGGTGTAATTTTATAAATAGCAAGACAAATATTTTACAAATCAGGAAGTTCTGACTTCAAGTTACTAGAAGGAGACCATTGATTAGTTACAAGAGAAGTTAATTTTTACATATTCTGTGCTTATTATTACAGTGACGTTTGGGCAAGTAATGGCAAGGGGAAATCAAATAAACATCCATCATGTCATATTAACAATTATAATTATACTTAAGTCCTAAAATAAGTTATGAAAATTGACATAAAAAAGTAGCATGTTCTTCCAATTTTAGAGCACCGAGCAAAATCATAGATTCCTTTAAAAGTTCCTATATGTTTTACTCAATCTACTCATGCAGAGTCGACTGCCGAAATGACCACCCTAGAGTCCCATTTCTTCTGATTATTACAAAGATTCCTGATTTCCCAGCTTCTGCTACTGATCTCTCTCAAATCCTCTCAGGATGGTATGGTAGTAAAAAGCTGTCATAATGTAATTTACATCAAATCATTTCTCTGTTTAAAGCCTTTCAGTGGCTCCTATCTCATTGTGAGACACTCCCCTAAAAGCATGTGATGGCCTACAAGGTACTTATTCGGTAAAGTGCTCCTCATACTTCATTTCTCCAATCTTACCTACTAATGCCTTTCCTCTCCTTACTATGCCAAAGACGTTCTGTCTTCCATGATGCTGTTCTAAGAATCAGACCACAGGATTCTTGTTCAGCACTTCTGTAAGAAGCTGTGTTCTCTCTTTGCTTTTTGTACTGTTCTTTTACTAGATCCAACCTGGCTTCTCACCTTTCTCATGTCTCCCCTCAAGTGTTTTCCACCTGATGCCTAACTTCTATGTGTAACAGTCTTAAATGTGGTCCTAAGTGAGTTAGTTTGGCAATCTTCTTATTAAAAGATTCCTCAGTGATAGATTTAGGGAATGGAGGAATCACTGCCTTGAGATTTGTACCCACTGGGGATCTCATCAGACTCCAGTGGACAGTTCCAGTCCAATAGTCACACAGATGGTCCTGGTTTACCTAACTGGGCTATAAAAACAAATGAGAGTGTGTGGATACTAGGGAAGTACACACAGGGATGGAAGGGTAGCAAGGTTGAGAGTAATGGAAGTTAGATAGGAAGGGTTAAGGAAGGGGAGGAGATCAGAGTACGTTGTTACACACATTTATCAAATTGTCAGATAAAATTAATCCACACAAAAAATCACGGAGGAAGGAAGGAAGGGAGGGAGGGAGGGAGGGAGGAAGGAAGGAAGGTAGGCAGGCAGAGAAAAAGGAAAGGACCAGGTCAGGGTAACTATTTTTGTTTAGTCATGTGTTATTTTCTCAATAAAAAATAAAGCTGATTTTTATGAAACTCTTATAGATACAAAATACTCTCCCTCCAACTGGGCTGTGCATATGACTGAAAAAAAAATGAATTACATTACTTACAAAGAAAACTATTGGGGACGTTAGGGTAGGAAGATCTGAATGAATGGACCCTTGGGAAGCCAGTCCCCTGCAAGCACAATTTGGGACATGCAATGGTAAAATCAGGAGTTTGTAAAAACTGTGGTAGGTTGAGAATTTAAATGTTTTTAAAACAGTAGATTTCATGTGCTATAACTGAAATTGTCTAAGCTGCCTCTGACTCACTCTCAAGTGGTAGTCTTTCATCTCTGGATTAAAATGAAACCAGCACTGGCCATTCAGTAAATAAAAATGCTCCTCAGGCTGCCTCTAAGCCAAGCTTATAGATGAACCAAGGGCAAGGGCTTTCAACTACCCACAAGCTAACATGTGACCTGATGTCGGTAAATGCAGTACAGCTTCCTTACACAAAGATCAAAAGTGTGATAATGTGATTATAAAAACTGAGAACACGTGAAGCTTAAGTAGAAAAATATATTAAAAAAAAAAAACATTGTCCTTAATGCAGAGGGTTCTAGGCAAGGAAACTGATTGTTCTACAATAAAATCAACAAAGCCTTCAGTGAGTAGACCTTGAATTAGTTTTAATACTGTTCCATGGGCCAAGTTCACCAGTTCTTTTTTCAAAGCTTACTAATTCTTGCTAAAAATTGTAAGAACTGTTTTAGCTGTCTGTTAAATGCTTCATAGTCAGACAACTTTATTAATGAAAACTATGGTAAAGACATAAAATAAAAGCATTAAAATGTGACTTTTTTCATTTTATATACCAACCACAGTTTCCCCTCCCTCCCTTCCTCCTACTCACCCCCACCTTCTCCCACCCCACTGCCCATCCACTCCTCAGAGAGGGTAAGACCTCCCTTGGGGAGCCCACAAAGCCTGGCATATCAAGTTGAGGCAGAATCAAGCCCCTCCCCACTGCATCAAGGCTGAGCAAGGTGTCCCTCCATAGGGAATGGGCTCCAAAAAGCCAGTTCATGTACCAGGGATAGATCCTATTTCCATTGCCAAGGGCCGCACAAACAGATCAAGTCATACAACTGTCACACATGCCTATTTCAGTCCCGTTCAGGCTCCCCAGCTGTCAGTCCAGAGTCTGTGAGCTTCAACTAGCTCAGGTGAGCTGGTTTTGTAGGTTTCCCTATCATGATCTTGACTCTCCTTGCTCAACAATCCCTCCTCCTTCTCTTCGACTGACCTCCAGGAGCTCAGCCCAGTGCTTGGCTCTGGATCTCTGCATCTGCTTCTATCAGTTACTAGATAAAGGCTCTATGATAACAATTAGGGTAGTTACAAATCTGATTACAGGAGAAGGCCAGTTCAAGGCACCCTCTCCATCACTCCTAAGAGTCTTAGCTGGGGTCATCTTTGTAGATTCCTGGGAATTTCCCTAGCATGAGGAAAAGAATTCTTTCTAGCTAATTTTATATTCAAAATACAAGCCTTACACTAACTCTTTATAAACTTACTATTGGAAGAGACACAAGTTTAAATCCAAATTTATCAGAAACAATCCAACCCTGAAATTTGAGATTTGAGTTTAGGCATAAAATGGTGATATACATCTAAGAAACAGATGATAACAGAAGGTGACACAACAAACAAACTGAGAAGATTATTTACCACCCTTCCCCACTGCTGTAGATAGAATGCTTTGACCTCTCCAAGTTCATCACTTAAAATTATTAATGCAACAGAATGGGATCAGAAGGCAGAGCATTGAGACCTCACTGTCCTGTGCATAAACCCTCCTGGGACTTGATGCCTTTACAGCTCCAGAGAACCAGGTAAGGCCATGGTGAGAAGCGGATATTTGTGAATCAAGACGGGGCACTCAAAACAATGATCCTGCAGGCACATTTATCTTAGACTTCTCCAGATCAAAAATTGAGGAATAAATCTCTATTATATTCTCATCAATGTTATTTTGTATGGCAGCCCAAACACATTAAGAAATTTTAATTTTAATAAAAATGTAATAAATAAATATAACATTTTAATAACATACAATAGCATAAATAATAAATCTAACAAAGTAATTGTAGGGTATATCCTTACCATGAATTAAATAACTACTGAAGACATCAATTATTTTTATTATTACCATAATAAGGCAGAAATGAACATCAGCATCGGGACTATCTATATTAGAAAAGACTACATGTTCAGAAACAGTTTTAAAAACTAATATCAATTATAGTAAATTCTATGTGACCACATATGCCACATGAAAATGGCCAAAAAGGTTTGGGCAACTCTATCCCAGAAGGTAGACAGTATGATTAAATAGGAAAATCTGAGTGTGTTCAGCCCCAAATCACAAATGATCATCCCAAAGTGTGGATCTGCACCTTTAATTCTTGTCTTTAACTTGCTGTTGATTTAATTCACCAAGTATTCTTGGGCCTCCATTGGCTCATGCCTAAAAGAACTGTGTTATAATTTGCAAGATGTCTCTGAATACTAAGTGAAATCAAACACATGCATTGCCTGTGTGTGTGTGTGTGTGTGTGTGTGTGTGTGTGTGTGTGTGTGTGTTTGAAAAGATATTCTAACAAATATTAGTGTCTATTATTTGTATAAAGAGAAAAAAAACATTCATTTTATGATAGCTCTTAAATACAGGTGATATGCATAAACCAATGAAAACTACCAGGCCACAGGGGAGTTAGGGTTGAGAATAAAGATGCAGTTGGCTGAAGAGACAAGATGGCAGAACTTGGTCTGAATAGAAACAAAAGGTTTGAGTCCAGAAGAATGAACAGGTAAACAGGCAGACTCTACTCAATAACGCTGTACTTGGTAGTGGGGGCCGCGCTGAGCTGAAGCAATGGTAACAGACTGGAGCTCACCACCTGTTGGTCCCTGATGTGCACACCAAATATGACATGATACAACTAGGAGTGGGGCCATGCAGTACAGTACTGGATTTCCCATCACCTCATGGGGTCCAGGAGAGGAAGTCACACCTTCTTAATTCTGGCACGTCCGATAAGTCTTGGGCCTGGTTTCCCTGACATGTTTTATATATGTCCATGTGCCCCTACACTCTTTATTCGCTCAATAACTAAATAGATTGCAGCATTTCTATTCCTAAGAATAAGTCATTTATCAGTCTGTGCTACATAAGTAACAGCAGATGGATGGTTGTTCACCTGCGTAGGAAGGCAATCAACCCACATCTCAAAATGGAGTCAAAAGCTGATTGCAAAATGGAATCTTTCCAGGCAAGACACTGCCTGAAATACCACAAAAGAGGGAGCAAAGGTATACAGCTTCATGTCAACACTCTACTCCTTGGGTGCCCTGGGGAGGGGCCCAGTGCCTCTGCAGAAGAGCAAATGTTTTGTCTGTTTTGTTTTGTTGGTGTTGCTGAGTAACTTTTAAAATTTAATATCAGACTGTTACAATAATTCAGACTCTTCTTTCTGTAACTTAGTTTAGTGAAGTGCTTTGTCCAAACTTCTTATTTCCTGCTTTGTTTTAAATAATGGATTGCCATTATGTTAATTATTACCCCTGGCATAATCTGGGTCATTGACACATGGTGGTTCCCTGCATTTTATTTGCAGTTTCTGTGTGTCTACTATTATTTCAAGATAGTAATTCTAAAAATTAATCCGAACTGTAAAGAACATGTTGTAAGACGAGAGAAGAAAAGCTGTCAGATATATTACAAAGAGAGATTTTGTAGAAATAGCTAATTTAATCTTACAAAATGGAGGGATGAGAAGAAAACACTGAAATTTTACTTTAAACTTTTTTTTAATTTAGTTAAATAAAACAAAACTTTGGCTCTGAAAAAAGTCCTAGTAAATTAAGAAGTGGGAATCCTCTTTTAATCATCCATCTAGACCACAACCTTATATTTTCTAAAAATTCACTTTTTAAGTTTTTCTTGATTAAAGCAAAAACTGTATTATATTTAACATACCTCTATCTGTAATCCCATAAACTTAATTACTATTAAAAATTACTTTAATGTGTGTGGCTTGCTACAAAAACAACTGTGACATTCCTGTGGAAAATGCAAACAAAGAGAAGACATGAAATTGTCAAGCTCAATTACAATAAAACAGAAACGCACAGATTCCAACCCGGCTGAACTCTTCTGCTTTATGTAGAGAAAAAGGCATCTAATATAGGACTTGTATGAGCCATTACTCAGGAGACCAAGCCTCAGAGACACAAGTCTGACATTTCCTATTTCCTCTAAAACAATGCTGCAAATCTCCCAGATCCCGCAGCAGCAGCCTGGATGAGCCTTGAGATTACCTGATAATTTCAGAGCTGATGTTTGACACAACACTGACATGTTGAATATTTTGCTTCAGCCACAGGAGATCTCCAACTCCTGCCTTCTCAAGTCAAAGGGGTGTACACTCAATTCATTCTTTGTTATTGAATGGTTTGTTTTTGCTAGATAATTGATGGAAAATTAGCACGAATGACAGCTATGATATGGTGTAGGAATTGCAAGCAGATGAGAAACCTGAACAGCATTACCAGTACCAGACAGAGAAGCACGCCACAACAAAGGTCAAAAGGTAGAATTAACCCAGGCTTTAATGCACTGTGAGTCTGAAATGCAGTATCAGCAAAACTCCAAGCTAGGTTATTTCATTGCCTTTTTTTCTTCATTAAACTATATTTTCAAATTCACCACAGATAAAGAGACATTTCATCATCAAAATCCTAACAAATATCTGACTTGATCATTTGAACTTTACCATGGTGAGTGATTCAACAGAAAGGAATTCAATCTATGCAAACAAAATGTTATGAGTATATTACTTTATTGTGCAAAAGTTAAAAACAATTCAAGAATGCACAGGTGAATTGTGGGATATTTATTCTAAGGAAGTATATACATATTGAATGTATTTATCTGAAATTAATATGAAAAAATTGTAACTACAATATCGATTAACACTGTTTAGTGATGCTATCTCAAAAAATAGAATTGTTAATATGCAGAAAACAGGAACAATTTAAAAGTTCGTGGGGAAAATATAACATTTACTGTCACATAAAGGTCCCATGAGAGTGAAGGAGTTTTTGCCTATAAGCAGTCTCCAGGACAACGGGACAGCATTGGAACTGCATGGGAAAAGGGGCATTTGGATCACTGTGGTAGTTTAAAAGAAAAGTAGCAGGAAGTGACACTATTAGGAGATGTGGCCTAGCTAGAGTAGAGTAGAGTTGGAGGAAGTGTGTTAATGGAGTGGTCTTTGAGTCTCAAACCAGGCTAATGGCTCACAGTCTTCCTTCCATCTGCCTGCCAATCTGGATGCAGAATTCTCATCTCCTTCTCTAGTACCCTGTCTGCCTGCATGTAACTATGCTTCCTACCATGATAGTAATGGACTAAACCTCTGAACTGTAAGCCAGCCCCAATTAAATGTTTTCCTTTATAAGAATTTCCATGGCCATGGTGTTGTTTTATAGCAATAGAAACACTTAGACAGAAGTTGGTACCAGGGATTGAGATATTGCTGTGGTTGGTCTGACCATGATTTTATTTGGAGGAATGTGGACTTTGGGACTGTGGATTAGGAAAGCAGTTGAATGCTTTAAGCAGAGTTTTATGGGTTATCCTAGTAGGAGCATGCAAGATTCCTGAGAGTGATTTGAACTCTGAAAGCCCAGCTCAAGAGACGTCAGAAGAGAAGAATATTAATATATGACATAGAGATCATTCTTGTGATATTTTAGTGAAGATTGTGGCTGCTTTCTGCCCTTGTCTTAAAAAAAATCTGTCTGTGGCTAAATTGAAGATTTGTGGATTAACAGCTTTGGCAGAGGACATTTCCAAACAACCTAGATTGATTGTGTTATATACCTATTAGTGTTCACACTTATGAAGATCTATAATAAAAAGGAGCAAGGAAAATTTTAAAAAATGTATTGTTTGAGAAGAAAAGGGGCACAGGAAATGGAATAGAGCTAAGTCTTGTGTACAAAAGGATAAAGAGATGAAAGAAAGGCCTGATATTAAATGGAATAAAGGGAGTGATGACCTCAGAGCAAGGCCCCACCCAGCTAAGATTCCAATTTGTGAACAGGCATTTAAAGCTTAGATCCAGGAATGGTGATACATGCCTTTAATGCCAGCTCTCAGGAGACAGAGGCAAGGGCATTTCTGAGCTCAAATCCAGCCTGGTCTATAGATTGAGTTTTAGAACAGCCAAGCTTAGGCAGTGAAATAAACCATCAAAACCAGAAACTGGTGAAGATACAACTGAGTGAGGGGTCCATGTTCCAGTCCCAGAAAGCAGCAGAACTTGGCAGCTTCGGCCAAGTGGTTCTGGCTTCAGAGTCAAGGATAAAAGAAAGGGGTTATAGAATCTCCCTCCAAGACTAAGCTGCTGAGGCCAGGCATGTGTCAGGGTTGGCCCTTCATGGAGGCCTAGAAAGGCCATTGCATGAAGCTGTGAAGGTGAAGCCTGGATTGCCTTGGAGACCCAACAATGTTAGAGATGCCAGAGCTGTGGAACACCTGCTGAGGAGAACAGCTAACAGGGAGTGCAGCCAGTTCAACAGAGATAATTGTGTTGCAGCCAACAAAGCTGAAAGGAGTTGGAGATCTGAGGCATGCTTTGATAAGGAGTTGCAGAGTTTGGGTTTGACCAGCTGGTTTTTAGTCTCGCTTTGGCCCAGTATTTCCTCACTTTCCTTCCTTCCCTCCTTTTTAGAATGGTAATATATATCCAGTGCCATTACATATTGGAAATATGTGATCTGCCTTTTCATTTTGACTTTACAGGGGATTAGAGTTAAGAGATTGCATGAATCTCAGAAGAGACTTTGAACTTTGGACTTCTATAAACTATGGGAACTTTTAAAATTAGATTTAATTCTGCATTACGATATGGCTACAAGTCTCCGGGGGCCAGGTTTGAGAGCCAAAGTTGCATTTTAAGTCTTAATTACTGTGCCTAAGAGATCCATGAAACAAAAATGCCTCTGACCTGCAAGCTCTTTGCCCAAGGACATATAGTTCCTGAAATGCTGGAGGCTGTTGTTTACGGGAGACGACAAGCCACACATTTTCATTGCCTTAAACAAACACTTGATTCAACTGCACCATTTGTGCTTGATCACACATAGGTGGGAGGCTTACAGGCAGGAAATAGGGCAGATATATGATTTCCCCTGATTGGATATAGGCCTGAGGTAAGTAGGCACGAAATACCTCATTGTATGCTTGCCTCTGACTGAACCTTCTGGGAAATGCTATCAATTATGGGTTTTCCCCTTTTAAGCCCCTGCAAAACATGACTCAGGGCCATTTTTTGGGAAAGCCAGTATGGACCTGGCCAGAGCCCATCCACCCGGCCGGTATTTAATTAAAACTTGCTTCAAGTTTGACTTTAAACTGTAATAGTGGTCTTATTCTCAACTGGTAGGATTAACACAGGGAGAGGAATGCTGTGGGATATCTTCTTTCTGTATGCTGTGAATATGTGTGGCTCCCATTGGATAATAAATAAAGCTGTTTTGACCTATGGCAAGAAAGCTTACAGCCAGGTAGGAAATCCAAGTAGAGATACAGAGAGAAGGGCAGAGTCGGGAGAGATGCCAGGCCACCACTGAAGGAACAAGATGCCAGCAGACTGGTAATTCCACGGCCATGTGGCAACATATAGATTAATAGAAATGGGTTAAGTTATAAGAGATAGCTAATATAAGCAGGAGCCAGAGGCCTACAATTGTAATTAATATAAGTCTCTATATAATTATTTTATAAGCGGCTGCTGCAGGACTTTGGGTGGGAGAGATTTGTCCAGACCATGAGGCAGGACAGGACAGAGAAACTTCCCACTACATTTGGCACACAGACATGGTAGAAAGAATTTCCACCCAAAATATGAGAGAGTGTTAAAAAAAAAATATTCTGAAACAGAGCTAAAAACAGCTTCCTGGGTATGTCTCTCAGGCAAGCCGTGATACAGAGATGCCACGGCGGCGTCTGGGCTTGAGCTAAAGTATGTCAAGTTCACAGTGTGTGGGCTTGACCTACAACATGGCAGATTCCCTCCACAGTACACAGAGGTGTCTCCAAGCCACACAGCATGCTTCATGGCTGATTTAGGTTTTGCTAGTACAGACAAAAAAAAAAGTTTCTGGGTGTGGTGATGTTGTGTTCCCCAAAATATTGTGTACCCTAATAAACTTATCTGGGGTCAGAGAACAAAACAGCCACTAGGTATAGAGGCCAGAAAATGGTGCCACACACACCTTTAATCCTTGCTTTCCGAAGTCAGAGATCTGTCTGGATCTCTGTGAGTTCAAAGTCACACTGAAAACAGCCAGGCATGGTAACAAGAGCCTTTAATCCCAGGAAGTGATGCCAGGAAGCAGAAAGGTATATAAGGTGTGAGGACCAGGAACTAGAGCTGGTTAAGCTTTTAGGCTTTTGAGCAGCAGTTCAGCTGAAATCCATTCGGATGAGGACTCAGAGGGTTCCAATTTGAGGAAACAGGATCAGCTGAGGAATTGGCAAGGTGAGGTGGCTGTGGCTTGTTCTGTTTTCTCTGGTCTTTCAGTGTTCACCTCAATACCTGGCTCCAGGTTTGATTTTATTAATAAGACCTTTTAAGACTAATGCTATATCTGAGCTACATGCTGCTTGTTGGAGGCATAGACCCACTGCTTCCTGGAATTGGTGGTAGGTGTACCTCTGCCATGTTGGGAAGCTGAGGTGTGTGGAGTCAGCAGTCAAGGCTGCCCCATTGGTCCTAGCCATGCAGCTTAGAAGTTTAAAATCTCTCCTGATCAGAGAAGGATTATAAATTCACAAGATGACAGATTCAGATGGAATAAAACTCTAAACAGTTTACAGTGTGTGTAAAAATGTACATAGGCTTGGAAGACAGAGGAAAAGGAGTATATGTAGTTTTATAAAAAAAAAAAAGATAGTTTTAAAAAAATAAAGTCTTTAAAGAGATAGTAAAGGTAATATAAAAGTTAAGCCATATAAAGATGGAAATTACAGAGAGTCTGGACTGTGTTGTCTTTGGGATTTTTAACTGGAGAGAGACATTTGATTGTAAAGGCTACTGAGCTAAACCAATACATATATTTTAAAGGTATC
>CABHPP010144513.1:56372-69600 GCA_902168425.1 Peromyscus attwateri | reverse complement strand
TCGTGATTGGCTGTAACCTGACTGACTCCCTGTCGTGATTGGCTGTAGCGTGGACTGTGAGCCAAACCAACCCTTTCTCTGGTGAGTTGCTTTTGTCGGGTTTTTACAGGAACAAGAAAAAGCTAGGAGAGCACACAAGCGCAAGGACTTGAGTTCAGATCCCTACGCCCCCTCAAATGCCGGGTGCTATCATCTGAATGCAACCCAGAGCCGAAGGATAGAGACACGCGGACCCCTAGAGCTCAGTGGCCAGCCACTGGAGCCAAATTAATGAGTTCCAGGTTCAGTGAGAGACCCTGTCTCAAAAAATAAGATGGAGAGCAATCTAAGAAGATGCCTGGGATGGACCTCTGTCCACCACACATGTCCATACACGTGCATACCCATGTGCACATTTGCATACACGAATGTGTAACACACACACACACACACACACACCTAAACAAAAATAATTCCAGTTCAGTGCTGTTTCCACTCATTATGCCAAAGTTTAATTATTTTTAAATAATCATTTAAAATAATTATTTGTATTGTTTATTTATTTTACATCCCACTAGCAGTTTCTCCTTCCTCCTCTCCTTCCAGTCCCTCCCCCATCCCCCAAAGTTTAATTATTTAAAAATACTCCCATTTATCTTATTTTTTCATGTGTCAAAATGGGATTCATGTTTGTTTCTTTACTACAGGAGCACATGAAAGATGTCTGTATATTACACTCCACTGTTTTCATGCATGCAAGGATTATTTGCATTAGAATATGAATGCACACATTTCAAAAATCAGTGTGATTTTGAAACATAGTCAAGTGTGGTTCATCTTCACCCTAGTTTTACTAGAATTTAAATATTGTACTGGAAGTATGTATGCTGCACTCATTAAATAATACAAAGAAACTAGAGGCCATGGTCACAGTCATAGTCATGGCCGTTAAAATAAGAACCCAGGGCAAATAAATGTAAGTAATTTTTTTCAAGAGAAAAAGAAAAGCTATACTTTTCGAGTTAGAAGTATATTTGAAGTATAAATGATAAAACACCATTTTCACAATAAGATTATAGATTAAAGATGGCTATTCATAGAAGATTTATTTCCAAAGAATAAAGAGGAGACAATCACAGGAGTTTTTTTTGAGAGTTTACACTTAATTCTCCATCCAATATTTTGTCATTTGTCCTTTTGATTAATAAATTTAAGTTCAGCAACTAGTTATCAAATGCTATAATATACCCATTTATCTAGTATCCATCTGTGGTGATATTCTATTTGTGCACCCCAATAAAGCTTATCTGGGGATCAGAGGACAAAGCCAGCCACTGTATTAAACATAGAGGTCAGGCAATGGCAGCACACACCTTTCTTCCTAGCATTCGGGAGGCAGAGATCCTTGTGAGTTCAAGGCCACACTGGGAACAAAGCCAGGCATGGTGGCACACACCTTTAATCCCAGCACTAGTTAACCATAGAGGTCTGGAGGTCTGTATAGGCAGACAGGAAGTGATAGAGCTGGGCGGAAAGAAGAAGTGATGTAGCTGGGTGGAGAGAGGAAGTGAGATGGCAGGGCATAGAAAGGTTTATAGGTGTGAGTATACAGGAAGTAGCCCTCTCTTGGGCTGATGAGTATACAGGAGGTACCTCTTGGGCTGAGGGATTTCCTGTCGGTAAGAACTTGGTGGCTTCTTTCTGCTTCTGTGATCTCTCAGCTTTCACCCCAATGTCTGGCTCTGGGTTTTATTTTTTTTTATTTTTTATTATTTTTGTTTGTTTGTTTGTTTCAAGACAGGGTTTTTTTGCATAGCTTTGGAGCCTATCCTGGAACTTGCTCTGTAGTCCAGGCTGGCCTCGAACTCACAGAGATCCGCCTGCCTCTGCCTCCAGAGTGCTGGGATTGAAGGCGTGAGCCACCACCGACTGGCTTGGCTCCGGGTTTTTTTTTATTAATAAGAGCATTTAGCAATTTGTCTTACATCCATTTTTTTTTTTTTTTACTCCTCTGGAAGTGGGCATGAAGTAGCAGAATTCTGTTCTTTGCTTTTCTCCTGTATAGTATGGAAACTCTAGAAATTGGAGGGCAAACAGAACATCATACAGGCTGCTTAACCAACCTTCATGGGCTACTGTATTGGCTGTGCCAAAAGAATTACAACATAATCTTTCATATAGTGCTCTTAGTGGTGCAAAAAAAGCCATTGTAAACAACAGAGGATTACACAGATGGACGAATTTCATGTCGGGAAGTTGCTGGCGCAGGACATATTTGTTGGGAGGACTAATCCCCCCGTGTCCTAGGGGTGTGGTGCTCATAATAATCACCAGTAAAAACATGACATCAGCTTTGTTCTTTAGATCTTTTCCTTAACACTTCACAGAAACAGCCATTGATGGAACCACAGAGGGGGACATGTCTCACCGAGTCAGCTCTGAGTCTACACGAAGGAGCCACACAGCCTCCTATGGACCTCTGGTGTAGGACCTCACCTTCTACCCTATTTGAAACGGTCTCTGTTCACTGCTCTGTATGCTAGGCTACCCAGTGCATGAGCTTCCCAGGATCCCAGTCTCTGCCTCCTGTTTCAACTTAGATACTGTCTTAGTTAGGGTTATTATTGCTGGGATAAAACACCATGACCAAAGCAACTTGGGGAGGGAAGGGTTTATTTGGCTTATGCTTTCACATCACTGTTCATCATGGAAGGAAGTCAGGGCAGTATTGCAGCTTCTTTTATTGTTTTATTAATAAACAAAGCTCGGGAGTTAAATATTAGGGAATAAACCTGATTGACCCAAGGAATGATGGAGAAACCATCACCTGACCCTCTTCTCCACCTTCCCCAATGGAAAAGACTGAACATCTTTAAGTCCCTCCTTATTATCTCTGTGTTCCTCTATCTTCCTCTGAGTCAGCCAGAAAACTCTATGCTCCACTCCATTGGCCGTCTCATAGCAACAACACAAACAAATCTCCCCAAACAGGACAGCAACTCAAAACAGGGCAGGATCCTGGAGGCAGGAGCTGACGCAGAGGCCATGGAATGGTAATGCTTACTGGTTTGCTCAGCCTGCTCTCTTATAGAACCCAGAACCACCAACCCAGGCATGGCCTCACCTACAGTGGGCTAGATCCTCCCCCATCAATCACACATTAAGAAAATGCCCTACAGTCCAATCTTATGGCGGCATCTTCTCAATTGAGGTTCCCTCCGCTCAGATGACTTTAGCTTATGTCACAGTGACATAAAACTAACCAGGACAGGTGAGATCACAGGCCACATCTCGCTTTCCTTACGGTCTGCGGATTCGAACTGAGATCCTTACACTTATACCATAAGTGCTCTACTCACTGAACCGTTTCTTAACCCCATGCTCATAAATATCAGCAGAATTATATTTGGGAGAAGTATGATAGCTTTCAACTTTTAAATGTTACTCAAATCTTGCTTATGGTGATTCTAGTTTTTTTAGCATTGAACTCAGAGAAGTTTTCAAATCATGCGTTTTGAAAGAATGGACATATATAAATGTTGCTCAAATTGATATAATATTCCAATATATATTTTATGACATAATATACAATAAGAAGTTGCTTTTGGATTCTAGTTTCCTCATCTGAAAATACTAAATTAAGAGTATTTTCTAACCCTAGCATTCTAGAACAATAAAATATATCTTATTATTTTTAAATGACATCAAATTAAAGTATCCTAGTGCAAAGTTAAGTGAACAAAATTTTAGAAGAAAAAGTGGTGTCTGAACTATTTTCCATCAGGAGCTAAAGTGTGTGTCAGTTTTCTGTAGGAGACAGATGGAACAGTTCCAGGGTCATGGCCAACAGTGGTCCCTGCCCTTAGGAACCTGACCTTCTGTCTCCAGACTATATGCTCTGGAGTAGGAGATTAAAGACATCTTTTAAAAAAATTATACAAAGACATTATTGAATAGCAGAGGCCCTCACCTATTTCTTACACACACACACACACACACACACACACACACACACACACACAGAGAGAGAGAGAGAGAGAGAGAGAGAGAGAGAGAGAGAGAGGGAGACTGTCTTAGTTTGGGGTTTCTGTTGCTGTGAAGAGACATCATGACCACGGTAACTCTTATAAGGAAAACATTTAATTGGGGCTTGCTTACAGTTTCAGAGGTTCAGTCCATTATCATCATGGTGGGCCATGGTGGCATGCAGGCAGATGTGGTGCTGGAGTAGTAGCTGAGAGTCCTACATCTTGTAGGCAATAGGAAATTGACTGTGGCTCTGAGCAAAGCTTGAGTAAAAGAGAACCCAAAGCCCGCCTCCACAGTGACACACATCCTACAATGAGACCACACCCACTCCATCAAGACCACCCCTTTCAATAGCACCACTGCCTTTGGGGGCCATTTTCTTTCAAGCCAACACACACACACACACACACACACACACACACACACACACAAACACACAAGCTTTCCACAACCCCACTGTACCTTCCACACTCCAAATCTTTATTTCCAGACAGGGTTTATCTATGTAACAGCGCTGGCTGTCCTGGAACTGACTCTGTAGACCATGCTGGCCTTGAACTCAGAGACCCTCCTGTCTCTGCCTCTAGAGTGCTGAGATTAAGGGCATGCATCCCCACCACCTGGCCACATTCCAAATCTTTTACTTCTTCCCTTTAAAAAGAGTCATTTCCTCCTGTGGCCAGAAGTTTCTCAATGGCTGGTCCTGCAGTCAGGACGTATCTCTCCTACCTGCGTCCTGCAGCCACTTATAAAATAATCACTCAGAGGCTTAATATTAATTGCAAATTATATGGTCTATGGGTCAGGCTTCTTGTTAGCTAGCTCTTACAACTTAACTCAACCCATTTCTATTATCTCTATGTTGCCGCCTGGCCGTGGCGTTACTGGTCTACTGACATCTTGTTGCTCCTTGGGTGGTGGGCTGACATCTCCTCTCGCTCTCCTTTCTTCTCCTGTCTCTTCAGTTCGAATGTTCCACATGACCTCATTCTGCCTTGCCCTTGGACAAACAGCTTTATTTATCAACCAGTCAGAGGAACACATATTCACAGTGTGCAGAAAGACACCCCACAGCATCCTCCTTCTGCATGCTCTATTTCTCTGAGCTGTTCACAAAGGGACCAGCCTCTCTCTTGAGACAGCTTTCGTCAAGGTCAGTTGTGAACTGTATGGTATTCTCTTCCTTCACAAATGTGTGTCCCTCTCCATGGAGCTAGCCACAACAATGGCCCCACATGTCCTTAGACCTTGTTCCTCACATGGTCCCAGGATTCCTACCCTGGGCTTTCTCCTGCCCGGATACTCTGCCCCCTCACTGTTTTCTGCCGATTCCTCCTGTCTTCTTGGCTGTGAGATGGGAGATGGACGTGGGCCTTCTCTTCTCTACTTCATCCAGCCCTGGAATATCTGGCTTGCCAGGGATTCACACCAACCACAGGCATCCTGAATGTGATGTCTTTCTAACCTGTGTTCTTTTTCCTGTTCACTTGGAGGTTCACCCTACACCTTGGTGTTTCCTCTCATGTCTTCCAGGAGCTCACACTCTGTGAGTCTCACCTCCTGATGGCACTCAGACCTGCTCCTCTAGAGGATTTACCCTCTTCACAACAGTGCCATCCCTCCCAAGGCTGACACCAAACTCTATGGTCGGTCCTTCTGCACTTATCTCAATGTCACAGCTACTGGCAAATCTTGTCAGCTCTACCCTCAAAACACACCCAAAGTCAAAACTGGACCTTCCCCCCCCCCCCCCCCGCACCCCACTATCCAGCTGATAAGTTTTAGTTGGATTATTGCAGCAGGATCTCTGTCCCTTTGTCTTTAAGTCTATACTGCCTCCCTTGGGGAACTTTCAGGTAGTTGCAAAACACACCAGACATCCCCCCCTTCTCAAAAGCTGTCAAAGTCTCTCTGTCACACTCTGAATGAGAGCTAAAGGTGTGTTTAGGGTTTATAGGGCTTTGTACAAGCTGCAGAAGCCTGTATATACACACACATCACACACACGCACAGACATGGACACATAGACAGACATACAGGCAGACACCACATGACGCATGCACAGAGACATATGGTAACAGGTAAACAGCACAAGAACAGTACAGACATGGACACACAGACATAGATACAAGCAGATGCACAGACGTGATGCACGCTTATACACACACAAACACAGACGCACAGACATACTGCAACCACCTCGTTTTTATTTCTTCTCTGTCCCCATCTCCCACACTACCATTCATTCTCTGTTATACTCTAGTCCCTTCAGTGGAAACTCCTGTATCGTTCACACAAGTGCGATATGCCCCCCCCCCCGCCCCCCAATGCTCCGCCTGAAGAGATCTATAGACACTTGGCCTTCATTTCTTTCAGTCTTTACCCAAAGTCATCTGGGATGGCTTCCGCAGCCACTGGAGATTTTAAAGCCACCACTCTCCTCCACACACATGGGTCATAGCTCTGTGCCCACCAGCTTTTTCTCTCTTTAGCATATATGAACTAATAGTCTGAATGTTTTTTGTTTTAGCTGTTCCTTCTTTTCCCCAGTGGAATGGGAGCTGCATTTGGGCAGGGGTTTGTCTGTTTTCCTCACCTCTAATGTGGAAGGATGCTGGAGCTGTAGACACACAATGAGCACATGTTGGGTTGGTTCAACGGATGACTGGTGCTGTTTCAAATGTGGGAGCCAAAGTCAAACAAACTTCAGGGTTTTTTAAACGTTGTCCTCACAGAGAGGAATCCCAACATCTTCAGCCTCCAGAAGTCACCACCAGACTACAAATTTCATGCCATTGTCCTCTTCTGCCTGGTCAGTCCCCCCACCCCCCAGTCCCACTGTGGCTTGGCAGTCTCTGATTGCCTGTCTTCTCCATCAACCGTTTCTGTACACACCTCTAGCACATGTAGGACAGCTGCAGCTGTCTGCAAGGACACAACTGACCAGACACAAGCAGAATCAAGTGGGCCAGGAGACTGGCATTGAACTTCTGAATGTGTCCGTTCTTGTTTGGTTTTGGTATGTCTCGGTCAGCTAATATAAGTCAAAATTTCAGCTGGGTGTGATGGCGCATTAGGGAGGCATTAGGGAGGCATTAGGGAGGCAGAGGCAGGCAGATCTCTGAGTTCTAGGCCAGCCTGGGCTACACAGAGAAACTCTGTCTTGGAAAGAAAATCCCCTGCAGCCAGGCTTTCTTAGTACCACCAGCCCCCAAATAATGACACGGAGACTTATTATTAATTATGAAAGCTTGGCCTTTGCTTAGACTTGTTCCCAACTAGCTCTTAAAGCTTAAATTAACCCATTTATATTCATCTATGTTCTGCCAGGTGGCTCTTTACCTCTCCTCCATTCTATATGCCTGACTACCTCGAGTCTGACTGGCTAATTCTGCCTCTCTTCTTCCCAGAGTTTCTCTCTCTAATCTCACCTATTCCCTCCTACCTAACTACTGAACATTCAGATCTTTATTAAACCAATCAGAAGGCACCTTGTCAAAGGCATGTACAAAAAGATATCCACAACTATCCTCAGGAAGCAACATGAGAAGGAGAGCTCAGAGCTCCATAGGTCATTCTGTAGACCCACTACAGAATGGTACCTTCCAGATAGCAGGTAGGAGGGCAGGTCTCACTGGCTAAGCAGCCCCCTTCATGTCAGCTGTGTCAGCTGAGAGAGTGGCCAGAACTCAAACCAGGAAGACACAGAATAGCTGGAAGAACTTCTAGTGTGCATGCGTGCGTGCGTGCGTGTGTGCGTGCATGCATGCATGTGTGTACACTCACAAAAGTGTTCCCACTCTGAACTCTGACATAGTAGGGAAGCATAGGGAACTCATGATGAAGTACACTAGTGAACTTCAGTTCACCTGTTGCAAAATCTACTCAATGTGCTGAAATTAAGTAGGGATACTGGGCACCTGTTCAAATACTTATGAAAACAATTTTCCTGAAAAATAAGTCTAAGCCCAGTTAGCTGGAATTGATTTAATTCGGGTTCTCTGTGTGTGTTTGTTTGTATGTTTGTTTGTTTATTTGTTTGTTCTTACACTTAGTAGGTGTAGAATGAACTACTCAATATGAGTTAGAGAGTTGTCTTGGTAGGAGGCAATTTCTCAATAACGAGAGTAGACTATAGAACTGAGCTGGCCATGAATAGCTTCTCTCTCTCTCTCTCTCTCTCTCTCTCTCTCTCTCTCTCTCTCACACACACACACACACACACACACACACACACACACACACACACCCCTATCACTTTGAAAGAATTAATTATGATATGGAAAACCCAGGGCTGTGAAAAGACTCTCCTCTCTTCCCATCAACTCCCACCCACAGGATTTCTCACTCTCCCTTGAACTGCTTTTCTGCCTCACTTACCCTTACTTCCTTTGGCCCCTCCCTTGGTCCCACCCACTTGCTTCCTGGGTCTCTTTCTTCTCTAGCTCTGGGCACTAACCTTTTTTTATTGGCAGTCCAACACTTTTTGCATTTCAGTTTAGAATTTTCGAAAGATTTCATCCATATTCACTTACTGTCGGTCTACTTTCAATCAATACCATTTTCTTTTTCCATTTTTTGACCAGGGTCTGGTGGGTGACTTGGCCATCATGCCAGGGGTTTTTTTTGATGCTACAGATTGACTCCAGGGATCCAGGCAAGCTAGGCAAACACTCCACCCACTGAGCTTCAACTCCAGCTCTGAGCAGCATTGTTTTATAGAAAATTTACTCATATACTTTCAGAGAGGAAAGCCTATGAAACCAAACAGCATCCAGACAAGATCAGGCACATTCGGGTGCTATGGCCATAGTCATGCATGCATCCATTATTTGTGTCTATAACACCCCAGACCTTTGGTAGGTTGTGTTTAATCTTCACAAGCCTTTGAAAGAAGTCATTTTTCATTCCCGTTATATAGTTTAAAAAGTGTTGCTGAGCAAGATAAAGTGAGAGATGGAATTTCCACTTAGGTTCATAATCTGTCCTCTGTCCACCACATCACCTACTTTAATAAGTAGATAGAATTACCATGCTTTCTCGTATATCCAATTTTAAGAAAAGAGAACATAAGACTAGATATATAGTTTTTTAAAAACATTTTCCTCATGCATCTCCATCTACAAACACAGCTTCCTTTAAATATATGGGTGGGGGGCTAGAAAACAAAGTGCTGAGGGTGCCAATGGAAGCTCTGGGTCCTTTTCCTGTTGATTTTGTCCAGATATAATCAGATCAGAGCCTGGGAGGCTTGCAGACTTGGAAGTGGTCCTGGGAGTGATCCTAGAAAAGTCCTCTGCTTTATAAATGAAGAGGTTGTAACTCAGAAAAATAAAATAACTTGTGCAGAAAAAGAAACACTGATTTGAGTATGCACCCAACCTTGGTAAGTGGATTGAGTTAAAACTCGGCTAATGCACACAGACCGACAGAACTCATCCTGTCCACCTGCACGTTTAGGAATTTCTAGTATCCCAGAGTGAGAGTATTTCCAGCTGGAAGTGTATTGAGCTATATGAGCTGTTGAATCCAAATGTTACCAAGGTGTCTCAAAATTGGGAATGAGGGTTTCAAGTGAAGGCCTGAAGAGCAGCTCTCAGGGCAAAGGCAACACCCTTCAGCAGGCCCGTGGAAACATCTGATGAGTGGGTCCACCCTCGGAGATTGAAAACAAAGTAAGGCAACTGTTGGTGTGCTTACAACTTGCAACAAAGTAAAAATGAGTGCAGATGTATATGTGCAATCGTGTATGTACCTGAATGTACAGTGATGGACACATCCGTATGTATAGTGATGCATCGATAAAAGTGTTCATTCCCTGGGTACTCTTGCCGCTCCGTAGTTTTTATACTAAGTAGATTCCATATGTCATAGAACTTGCGTAGACTATGGAGAGTGACTAACATTAGGGAGAAGAACACAGATACGCTATTTTAATAACGAGTTTTGGCATTAGTGCCTTTGTTAACAGATAACTGTAACAATATTTGGTTGCTAAGTAGTTGTTTTGATAACACCGTCTTATTTAGGGCTTCCATTCTGCCCAGCTGATTAACAGCATGCTACCTTGCTGGAATCTAGGAAGGAGCTAAGGCATTCTCAAACCAAACGTGATGCTTAGAAAATCTGTGAGCTATGTTGAAAGGCACACCTGTGTTCTTTGGCAGGTGAACTGAATCTCAAGTAAAGAATTTCTGCAAATCTTTCGTTCAGTTGGCCAAACTGGTTTTCACTCCTATTGAACAGCTGGGGTTGGGGGTGGGGATGGGAGTGGGGGGGGGGTCCTTTATTTTTCCTTAATGACCACAATAATGCCACACAAATAAATAACTTTTAATGCTAACGTGTCAAAAGTGGAAAGGATGACGCATTCCAGGGCATAAAGTATCTTCCAGCAGATTTGTGGTTTCTCCATTGATTAGTGCTTCTCATAGTAGGACAGAGTCCTTTGCAATGAACAAGTCATGATTAAGATGTTACAGTGGATAAATCAGAAAAGGCTATTTTCTTGATGGTTTTGTTTTTACACTTAAGAATAGTGTGTTATGAATAGTTAAGTGAAAGTGTCGGTGAGCTGAGTCCTAAGGAAAATAAGGAAATGTTTATCAGTTGGAAGCACTCTGTAAACTGCTTTGCAGATTAACTGCAAAGGTTATTTGGGACTACATAATCTTAAATTGAAACAAGACCTTTCTCTTCCTTTTTAAATATCCTCTATGTGGTCCCTTTTCATTTTCTGCATATCTTTTATGTTAGATGACACAGTACTCTGTAATATATTCAGCATTCTTCTGACTACATTGTTTTTAAGCTTTCAAAACAAAAGACATCTAAACTGAATGCTTGATTCATTCCATACTGGTCTTTAGACATTAAAGAAAGTTTTTTTTTCCATTCTTGTGGGCTCAAAAATATAACTTCTTACAATACACATGTAATGTGGTCTAGGGAGCTTAACATTGTCAAATCTCAAAGAAAGGGCAGAGAATAGAAGAGAAAGAAAGGTCAATGGAGTCCACAGGCCTGAGGACCCTGGCTAAGGGACTAACAGCACTGCCATCCAGGCGGTAAGTGATGCTTGTTTCACTCCCACTTGCTGTAGGTTGAAACTATGTGTTACAATCTCTACAATAATAGAATATTTCATTTTTACGTTTTCCACACGGAGATTCATCTTTCTCTAGCTAGTTCACACCATCTGTTGTGTTACACTGTTTGTGTACATATCCAATCTCAAGAGTGGCTCACACTGGGAGCTTGGAAAGTCCTGCTGCCTGGCTGGCCACCCTGGAGAATTTGGCTTCATTAGTGGGTGATGCCGTAAAGCAGGGCCAGAGGCTACATGGAGTTCTTCCTTAGAATTCAGAATTTCTTGCTTCTGGAAGCTATGATTGCATAGCTCATGGCCAGGGGCTAGTCCCCCCCCCCCAGGAAAATGTACATTACATAGGGAGAAGTACATTATACTTTACACTTTTAGAGAGAAAACAAGGAGCCTTTTTGTTTCACAGTTATGTCTTTAAAACAGTGTGCCTTGGGATCCAAACAGTGGAATTTACAACCATTCACTTGGTAAGCATAAACCTACTGGAGGTCTCATGACTACAACTCCAAACATATTTTTGTATCAAAAGTCAGTATTCTATCAAGTAAAAACAAGAAATAGTTAACAAATTAGCAAGACACAGCAAAGAGCCTGTGAACATGGACAAAGTAATAATTTGGATAATACTATTTCACCAACTTCATAGAGAGTGTGCAGGCTTAAAATACAAAATTAAAATTAGATCAGGAATGGGGTTCAGAAATTTGACATGAAACTGACAAAAGGCAGGAACCCAGAGATGGGAGTACTTCATGGCAGGTGATAGAAAAAAACAGAAGACACGTTGCAGTCACTACTTGTGGGGGAGCTGATGTGAGTAGATGGGAGATGACAAAGAATGGACTCCCCAAATGTTGCTCTTAAGTTTGACCCACCAGTGACCCCATACTGACACACGGGATAAGTTAGGATCAAGACCAGAGCAGGAGGTAACTATGTCTGCCTCTCACTGGCCAAGCGGTGCTCACCCTCAGGTCCATTTCCACCGCTACCCAGTCACTTCAGACTTCAATGTGTTTCATTTGGTTAAAAAATAAAAAATGGAAGAAAAAAAAGGTAACAAGGTGGTTACATTCTTCACAATGGGCCAGAAGTAGCTCTGCGTGGTGATTGTGAAACTCAGCTAGGAACTTGCTTGTCTGCGGCTGACGGATTTTATGTTTTAGACCTTTGGTTACTTTTGGCAAGAGTTGGATCCTGAAAGGTCACTGAAGAACTGCAAGAACTTTTAGTGGACAATAATAAGCCCATAATGGAGCCAGTGTCTTTGTCCTCTCGTTTATGCCCAGATTTGCGACCTCAGGAGCTGGAAGGACGCCTTGGTCTTTGTGTTTATCTTGAGACAGTGGAGAAAAGATGAATGAATGCGTTCATTCAATTCGGCGGGAAAGGTGGAGGAGCTGGTGGGGGTTGGGGAGAGGGCTCAGTCGGAGCAGGAGGCCCTGAGCTCCAATCTTAGCACCCCTGTAAGAGCTGAGCATAATGATGTGCATCTTAACCCCCAGCACTAGGGTGGGGGAGTAGAGAACAGTGGCTGCTCAGATCTCAACAGCAATCAGTTTACAAAATGGTGAGCAGGAGTTTAGTGACGACCCTATCTCAAAAATAAGGTGGACAGCCATAGAGGCTGATATCTAGTGTCCACCTCTGGCCTACATGCACTCACATGCAAGCACACACAGGAGCACACACAGGTGCACACACACAGGTGCACACATGCACACACACGCACATACACACACATATGCATACACATGCACACATACACACATGCACACACACAGCAAGACAAAAACAAAAGTTGATGAGGACGATAGCACAATCAGCAAAGCCATTGCTATCCAAACCTGAGGACCTGAGTTCAGACTCCCAGCCTTTACCTAAGAGGCTGAGGGTGGTGAAGGGCTGCGGAGAGAGGCAGAGAAAAGTGGATCCCTGAGCCTCACTAGTCAGCCGCCTAGCACAATCTGAAAGCCTTGGGCCCCCGTGAGAGAGATCCTGTCTCAAAAAACAAAGTAGATAGCATCAGGGGTTGCTCTATGGCTGCCACACTCATAGACATGCGCACACACACACACACACACACACACACACATACACACACACACACAGTTG
>CABHPP010144513.1:34014-56272 GCA_902168425.1 Peromyscus attwateri | reverse complement strand
ACACACACACACATACACACACACACACAGTTGAGCAAGATGCATAGACGTCTCTCCCTTGTTTCAGAACCCTCACTTTACAGACCGGACTCCCCAAACTGAGAGCTGGTAGCTCTGGGGGAAATGAGTCCAATGGCTGCCCCGCCTCGTGCCTTAGTTAGCACAGACCCTCCCTGGGCTCTCTGGAGCCTGTGCTGTGGTCATCTGCTGCCTTGGAACTAGGCCGGAGCTACAGACTCTTGATTATTACTTTCCGCATACCACTAGGCCAAGAAGAACTGCAGAATTTTGAGGGCAAGGCCAGTTTCAGTCTCCGTCCTCCCTCCTTAACCAGCCAAACAGGGTCACTCAAACAAGCGTGGCACACTGGCCTTTAGCGTTCAGCAAAGCGAGGCTGCGTTACCGTACCGTGTCCTTTCAGGGCACACCAAAGCTGTTGCTGCTCTGCTTTTACAAGGCACCCAGTGAGCCAAGCTGTTTGCCATGGGTAGGGCTGGGTCGGTGGTGGCTCGGTGGGAGGCGCCGCAGGCTGTCCACATCTGGTGGTCCCTGGACAGCTCCAATAAAAGAGCCGTTTTCCCGCGGCTGGTCTGTGGGAGATTTGGGGACCTCGGGCCCAGGAGCGCGCTGGCTTGAGTGCTTTGCAACTGCGGGCAGCCAGGCCAGCTGCTGGGAGGAACCCAGGAGGTCAAGCCCCAAATCGCCCCGCGCGCCCTGGGTGCCCGGGCAGGCGGTGGTGTGAGTGCGGGTCCGCTCGCGCCCCCTAGTGCCCAGTGGGCGGGACGGAGGCGGTGACCGGGGGCGGAGCCTCGGGGCTGGGTGCGCGGGGGTCGCCAAGCCGAGTGGGAGCCAGCGCGAGAGCGGCTGCAGGCGGCGGTATGGCAAGCACGGCCTTGGAGATCATCGCCTTCACGGTCTCCATCTCGGGCTGGGTACTGGTGTCCTCCACACTGCCCACCGACTACTGGAAGGTGTCCACCATCGACGGCACTGTCATCACCACCGCCACCTATTTTGCCAACCTATGGAAGATGTGCGTTACCGATTCCACGGGTGTCGCCAACTGCAAGGACTTCCCCTCCATGCTGGCGCTGGATGGTCTGCATCCCTTCGGGGCCCCCATCCCCATTTCTGCCCCTCGCTGGCTTTCCTGGCTGGCGCGTCCTCTAAGGAACCGGCCGTGGGACCCCCGGGAGGGAGGCCAGGCCCCACTCTGCCCCCGGGAGGGTCTGCGATACCCGCTGTCCGGTGGGGCGCCTTCTGAACCTGGGAACTCCTGGTGGGGAAGCATAGGATCATTTCAGGAGGTTGGCGAGCGACAAGGCTATTCCCGAGTCTGTCTGGGACTGTTGGGACGTAGAAGCTTGCCACCCCACCACCAAAATCTGATTCTCATTAAAATGACACCGCTGAGATCCATGAATGATGGCCATGAGATCCCTTTAGCCGGTTCATCGAGTCTTTGTAAAGCCAGGCACTGAGGAGGGGAGAAAGAACCATGTTGAAGCTTTTTGTTCTTTTTCTTAAAATCCTTCCTACATACTTGATGGCTTGGGGTTAATACTTCCTCTAAGTTTCAGGAAAATAAATAGCCCTTGTGGCTGCAGCAGGCAGGAGATCTTGGCCAGCGCGAGTCCGCAGGACAAGTGAGCACACTTCCAAGCTTTGTGCGTGCATTCTGGGTCTTCCTTGCTTGGTTTGTTTTGTTTTGAGATAGATATTGACACAGAATCGATTCAGCACCAGCACAATGCTTGCTCAAGTTCTAGGCTCTTCCCAGGATTTTACCAGCGACTAAAAGGACTCTGGCAGAAATTTAAGAAGAGCCGTTTCCATTGCTTCTAGGTTCTTGAGGTGTTTTCCTGTTCTTTAGTATTCCTCTTGCAATTTTTATTTGCATAGCTGGGTAAATAGAAGACTTGATTCCCCTAAGACAGTGCTTGCCACAAAAAGCAAACTGTTGCTCAACTCAGTGTTTGATGGGAGTTGCTATAAGGGAATAGGTGCCTGTCTGTAGAAGGGTGGCACCAGGGGCTGGGCCCTGTTGTATAAAGTAAGGAGCTGGAACACTGTTTATTGCATGCATTGCCGTTGAGTTTCCTGTGCTCAGGAGAGCACACATTCAGGAGACAACAGGCAAGCTCTTGTTTCTGTGGTTTACATTCAGGAACACGGGAATCACAACATGTTCTAGGACTATTCTGTTTATAACTCTGTTGTTGCCTGAGATAGCCTGCTAGATAAGTATGCTTCCTTCTTCGGGGCAGTTGGGGGACAAAGAAGAGGAGAGAGAAAGAAATACGCCATCAAGCTTTGAGTATAGAACAGTGGGATTTCCCTGTTGTGTGTCTGCTGTGAAGGTGGAGATGCTCTGTGGTGTGGGGTGGGTACTGAGGAGGACGCGAGACTCAGTCCTCATTATCAAGAACTTGAGTTGGGCAGGCGTTGAGTAGAGGGAGTTATATGCCATCCATATAGGCATAAATGCAAAATGGGCATGCTCATGTGATAGAAAATGATATTTTAAAAAAGCAGAAGTGACATGTCCCACAATGTTTTTTAATTAACAACATCTTTGAAGTTGGTACAGATAGAAAAAACTTTTGAGCTGCTGCATAGCTCTCAGTCTGGATAGACAGGTTCACTTAAGCCATTGACCCCTGGTGGACACTGGACCCTTTCCAACTTTCCCCTGCTATTAGTGCCTTACTGAAATTCTTTATATTCACCTCTTCGTGTGCATGTATATTTCTGTACACTGTTCCATCGCCAGATCAGAAGAACATGCATTTTAATATCCAGTTCACACTGCCAAATTGCATTCCGCTGAGTGCAAGGACAGCTGCTGTGCCGGTTCTCACCGCTCTTCCCACCCAGAATGAGACATTACCGCTGCGGTCTTACCGCCATTTTACCGGCGTTCCCAGCATGACTCTGACCACTTAAACTTACCTACTGACCATGTCCTTTTTCTTTTTTTCTATTTATAGTTTGTGACAGTAGTTGTATTGTTTCTTCAGGTTTTTTGTATGGGAATCCCTGGTTCCTTGGTGCTTGCTCTCTGAACCCACTGCTTTTCTAAATTTATTGTATCATTTTTCCACACTGAACTTTGAAAATGATGACGTAATTACAACTATCAGTCTTTCCTTTGGTGACGTCACCCTCTGTGGTGCACTAGGACATTTTCAACTATAAAAGACAAACATAACTTCTGCATCTCCCAGGAGGGTTCAGCCACAGCTAGTTTTTCAAGTGAAAGGGAGTTGATCTCCCCTCCCCCGGACTCAAGTGGAACTTTCCAGAGCAGCACCCTCCCCCCAAACTCCAACCCTGCCTTCTCTCTATCTTGGATTTCCAGGGCAGTTATGTTGGGTGCTGGGCCTGATATCTGAAGTGGAAGGAGAAAGCCACCTCACTGTTGTCTCTAGTGTCTACAGACCAGAACAGCCCTGTTCCCCTGCTTAAGCCAGGCATAGGCTCCAGTGGGAAATACCAAGAAAGAAGGCTGGAGACGCTTGCTGTCTTGTGTTATGGTAAATAGAATTTCCTATTTGAAGTCAGATCTCTGATTTCTCGTCCTCTGGAGGAATCTCCGTTGCTCCTAGATTTCCCTTTGGGAAGCACGAGGTGTAGCAAAGCTAGCATCCAGTGAGGGCTCTGTCCTGTTGCAGGCACTCACATCTGCCTGCAATCAATCTTCGTGTGGTAGAGGGAATTCTTTGGTGGTTTCTTACTGGCGTGCCATTCACCTGTGACTGTTCCTCTTTTCCAGATGAGAAACAGAGAAGCAGAGAGAGCCTTAGGCAATGAAGGTCGCACTGTCTGTGAATGGGAGTGTGAGGGCCGACAGTCAGTGTCCTCCCTGCCCTCCTCCACTCTTTGCACAAATACACCACGCTCCTAGTGCTGCAAAAGCTTGCGTTCTTTCCAATTAAACACAGCAACTAACTATGCTGCTGGTTTGCGACTGGGAGTAAAAGACATGTCATTAAGGAGACATTTATCTTTCAAGGGTTACCTGAAGGTTTCCTGCCACAGAATTCATTAGGTCCAAGTTACTATTTGAAAATGTCGCAGTGGAAGGAACTGGTGATTCCTGTTTATTGCTAACCCGTATTCCTTCCAAAGTGCACTTGAACTTCTTTTCACTTGTTTTTACCATGTGCCATCCACTTTTGCTAACGGGGGTGTTTGCCATTTCTTGCAGGAGAACTATAAATTATACCTTGAGAACTTCTAAGTAAATATATTCATGCCTCAGCACTTTAATGTGTTAATTAGCTATTAACAGTGTCAGTAAATTAGACCTGTCAGAAATAATGGCCTCCTTGACCAGGTTTTTACTACCACCTCCCTGGATGGTGAACGTCTAAGTCTGCCCTCGGGAGCTGTTCAAAAGCTGGGGTATAGAGGTCTGCCCTGCAGAAAGATAAACTCTGAAAGTCTGCTGGAACTCACTACAGCCTGAGATTCTGAGTGCTCACAAACCTCAGGCTAATTAATGAACACCACAACCAATTCCTTTCATGGCTGGCAGGGGAGTTTTTCCCTTGTCTTGGCTCCCCATTACAAAAAAATCAGGCCAACTATTGTCTTCAGTGCATGTAGAAAGTTAGCAAGTTATTGTTAGTGTTCTGGAGCCAGGGTGAAGTGCACTGCTCTGCACACCAGCTTCCTGGGTGGCACTGAAGAAGGAACACAACTAGGCAGGATGAGAACCTCCTTGTCCCCCTTCTCTCCGGTGTCTGTGCCTAGAGGTCAGGGAGGTCAGAGAGAGGGGACTTTAGAATGAGGGATTCTGGAAAAATGATTGTTTCTGAAGAGTAACGACTACTGCTATTTTCCCTGCCTTGCAAGCCGACTGGGTTGGACTGACATTCTAACCACTGTTTACCACGGAAACTCATTCCCTGTTCTAAGATTTATTTATTTATTATGTACACAGAAGAGGGTGCCAGATCCCATTACAGATGGTTGTGAGCCACCATGTGGGTGCTGGGAATTGAACTCAGGACCTCTGGAAGAATAGTCAGTCGGTGCTCCTAACCTCTGAGCCATCTCTCCAGCCCTCATTCCCTGTTCTAAACACCAGAATGTAGAACTTAACCGTTGGTAAATTCCAGAACATCTCTCTGCCTATGATAAAGCCAGTAAGGTAGAGGATGCAACTGCAGATTATGGTTCACAATAAAGGAATGCTTGTTTCTGTCTTTTTCTAAATATACATTATACACAGAAGTCTCCCTTTTCCCATGGTTTTTCTTTCTTGGGTTCCAATGGCCTATGGTCAACCATAGCCCAAAAACATTAAATGAAAAATTCCAAAATTAAATAATCTAGAAGTTTTGAATATGTTTTATTCAAATAAGCTGTTAATTATTCTGTTTTACCTAATTGTTACCTTTTTCTTCTTTTTTTGAAACAGTGTCTCACTCTGGAGCCCAGGCTAGTTTTGAACTTATCACCCTCCTAGCTCATCAGAGTTCTGGGATTATAGGCCTGTGTTTCCCAAGCCCAGGTTTATAGTTGCTATTAATTTTCTCTGTACTTAATCTGTAATTTTTTCATGTATTTACAGCAAAACTGGTGTATATATAGAGTTCAGCATTTGTGGTTTCATGGGAGTTTTGAAACAAAACATATCCCACACTGATAAAGGATATTACTGCATTTGTTTGTGCATGTCTGTGTCGATGTGTGTGTGTGTGTGTGTGTGTGTGTGTGTGTGTGTGTGTGTGTAGCTATCCTTCTACTTCTGTTGTTCATTGCTTGCATTCAGAGCAAGCTAAATGCAGCCTTCTTTGCTGCCTGTGGTGAACAGGGGACCACTTCTGATTATCCTTGCAGACACTTTGACTTTGTAAGGGGTGATGAGAGGTCTTGCTTCTGCTCACGCCGTGGCTAGAGGACTCATGGGCTAGAGTTTAAAATAGAGTTGGTTCAGTATTTAGTATCAGAGACCCAGCCAGCTCTGAAGCACCATTATCGTTAACAAAAGAATTCTCCATTATCCCAAATCACTAAAAAATAAGTTTCTTTTGCTGTTTTTGGTAACCTCCACATCAGTGAAATTAATTTCACACTATAAAATTGAAGGACATTGTCACGGCAGTCTGTGTTTACTGGGGTTCAGGGTATGTTACCTTGAGTAGAAAGAACAGCTCCCTTCTGCTTTGCAACATGGATCTTAGTAACTGTATTCACACTTTAAATTCCATTCTTTTCCAGAGATATATGGGACTGGAGGCCACCAACACTTACTCCACAAATTTATAACTATTAGCTTACAACTATTAATTATCCCTGACTTTGCTTAAATACTAAATAATGATAGATGACTGTTCCTTATGTTGGCACTTAAGAAGTTTTTTTTGTTCTTTGTTTTTATTAGAAGGTTCAAATCCCAAAGCAAACCTTGTGTGTGTTCATTTGCTTATTATATTTGCCTACAACTGGTATGCGCCCCTCTTGCTGCATCAGACCGAAATGTGTTGTTTCAAATGACATGAAGTGGCTTGTATGGGAATGGTGTATCACTGTGAAGTCTGTTCATTTAGAATGGGTCGATGCCTGGCCAAAAGCCCTGCTGAAGTTTATTATCACCCCAGCTATGCAAATAAGATACGTGCCTGTGAACATGAATGGTTCAGTAAGAACAAGCTCACTAACACAAGGCACTCATTTACATGCAAACAGTTGACTTCATTATAAATTATTCTTCTTTATTATATGCACCTGAACAATAGCACGGTGTCACTAAAATAATTCTTAGACTCACTGTGGGTCCCTAACTCATGCCGGTTAGACTCACTTATAAACTCCCATTGATATCAGGAGACATCTTGCTGCCCAGTTATAAACATCCTAATTTCATAGTTCCAGACTCGTCTCAGTGTCTGTTGAGAAGGTGGGTGCACTAAGGAGTTAGAATGAGAAGTCGTGAGGCATGAACTTAACAAACCTTTCCAGGGTGAGATCCTCTCTACCATGTACTAACTCATCTGCAGCAAATCACAGCACTGATGCATGCCTCAGTTTCCTCCTCAGTAAACACAGGGATAACTTAAAGATCTAGTCAGAGGCTATGCATAAGGTTAACCTTAAAGTGTGTGATGTAGAATAGGCATTGAGATAGACTTGCTTGCTTTCCTTTCTTGTCTGCCTTATCGCATGAGTTAACCCTTGTGTCGCCCCCCGCCCCAGGACAGTATAACGCCCTTCCCAAGTGACAATGCAAAGTGAGGTTTTCTCTCTGGAGAGCTGCACATCCAATGTTAACACAAACGACCTGCTCTAATTACAGGTTATATCCAGGCGTGTAGAGGACTCATGATCGCTGCCGTCAGCCTGGGCTTTTTCGGGTCCATTTTTGCGCTCTTTGGAATGAAGTGTACCAAAGTCGGAGGCTCAGATAAAGCCAAAGCTAAAATTGCCTGCTTGGCTGGGATTGTATTCATATTGTCAGGTAAATAGTAACTCCTACCAAACACGGTGCTTCGGGGTGCTAATGACGCGGAGCTGACTGCAGTACTTGCCCGCTGGTATTTTTCAGGTCTGTGTTCCATGACAGGCTGTTCCCTGTATGCAAACAAAATCACAACAGAATTCTTTGATCCTCTCTTTATGGAGCAAAAGTAAGTGTTGTTTTTAGTCTATGTGTTTCTAGCTCACAGAAACATTATACAAATAAATATCTTAGATTAGGACATAGATTTCCCGTATCGCTTTTGAAAATGAAGTTTGTTGGTAAGTGGTACTCTCTGACATCAAGTTTATGGGTCGGCCTGATAAAAGGTGCATTCAGACTTCATTAGCATTGCATATTATCTTTAAATACCTCAAAGCATAGGATTTAGAACAAAAAACTCCTCCATCTTCCATCACAAAACTGAAGGGAAACTCAGGAAAAGTTGGAGTGAAGTAAGATGGGAGGAGAAAGTGTTGAGCTGTGAAGATGGAACATCAAAAGGCCTGCACTGTTCGTTCAGAACACTATTTGCTAAATATTGGGCCTTGTATGTCTGCTCCACCTAGCCAGCCTTTATGAAGAAACTGCACACAGTGAAGTTTCTCAACAATGCTGTAAGAGCAAGGTACCCGTCCCTCCCCCCAACCCCCCTCCCACACCCACCCACCCACCCCCGTCAGTGGGCTGCTCCTATCCATGCCTTGGTACTAACATCGTTTGGTTGGTTATTGTTTCTAAGTTGCTGCTTTTTATAGTGGCCCTAGGCTTATTTCCTTGAATTGGGAAAATCCCAGGGATACCAAATGAAAAACAGCCAACCATATATCAAATCAATTTTTTTGTCTTCATGAAACTATGCTTACATACTTCTATAGGAAGTTGTGTGTGTGTGTGTGTGTGTGTGTGTGTAGGTGTTTTTGCTATCAATCAGACTGACAATTGTATTTTAGACTTGAGATAAGTATTATAAAATTTTTTAAAGGTCTAGTATAGAAATAATTGGTCAAGTGGGCATTGCTTTTTCCTAGTGCATTAAGAAGTCTTCAGGCCGGGCGGTGGTGGCGCACGCCTTTAATCCCAGCACTCGGGAGGCAGAGGCAGGCGGATCTCTGTGAGTTCGAGGCCAGCCTGGACTACAGAGTGAGTTCCAGGAAAGGCACCAAAGCTACACAGAGAAACCCTGTCTTGAAAGAAAAGGGAAAAAAAGATGTCTTCAAAAAATTGCTTTCCTAATTCTATCTTTAATGTAGTTAATGCATATGTCAGAATAGGTGGAGTTGTAATAGTTAATGGAAATTGTATTAACACATATCATCCCTTCATGTACCAAGCATAGCACTGCACGGATTCTCTCAAATTATTTTGCTTCTTTAATGCCTTTATGAAGCAGGACTCTCTCTTGAGATTCTCTTTCTGGGATCGAGGCAAGAAGGGCAAGTCAATGCTGACAGGATCTTGAGCTAAACTCCTCCACACCTCAAACAGGGGTGGAGTTCTGTACAACACATGCCTTGAAATGTTCAGCTTATAATAATAATTTCATAATTTTGAAACTAGATGCTACATGTGCTTTTTTATTACAGAGTTTCTGTCATACATTTATTTTACAATAGTTTCCATTAAGAAATTTTATTAAGTAGGAAACAAAAAAAAAACATTGTCCTTGGACCCAATATAATTTTTAACTCTTCTATCCATGTTAGAAAAATATATCTTGGTTTTTTATGTTCTCCTCACTTTTTTTCTGTTGTGTTTTGTGTTTTTGAGATACAGTCTTGTTCTGTAGCCCAGGCTAGTCATAACCTATAATCCTCCTGCCTCAGTGTCCTGAATGCTAGGATTATAAGGGCTTAGCTTCTTGTTTAATTTTAAAAATTAGATTTGCACAGATGTACATGATACCAAACACCAAGTTGAAGATTGGGCCCTCATAATCTCAATGAGGCTAGTTAGCACAAGGAATGATTAGACCTGAGAATTACAAATGTACCATCACATTCTAACTAAAGAGGCGTGACAGGAGTCCAGTCTTCATTGAAACTTAGTGTGTTGTCAAACACTAACCAGTTGAGGATCATGATTTCATCCGGTGTTTTATTTTTTAATCAGCACCTTCTTGGAGGTGGTGGGCATTGACTCCCAACAGAATTAAACCAGTTCGTTCCACAGGTCTTGAAGTCATCTTTAAAGCAAGACTTTGACCTGGTTTCTTGAGGGAACAGAGCATTCTCAGCTGGTTTTGCTAGCATGTAATAATTCCTGTCTGATTTCAAGTTTATTTGTGCTTGAATGTGTGTGGGAGTCACAGCTCCTGGCTCTGCCCACACAGGTGCCCACACAGGTGAACAGAGGTTTGGAGGAGGCCACTGTAGGAAGGTTCTAGCTGTTTCTGATGTCTTAATAGACTGGATTATGTAAGTTTCTTGAGGTCAGAAAGCATCTCTTTCAATTCTACCTACCACAGTGCCTCCAAGTGACAGTTACGGTAGAGAACTGGTCCTTTTCAGACTTATGCAAAGCCTCCTGCTGTGTCAGCAGTATGAGGAGGCAAGATTCTGAGGATGGAGGTGGGAGGCAAAAACAAGTTCCTCTTCCCATAAATGCCACACACTGGCATATAGTGTAGTCAGAAAGTTTCTCAAGTCCCGCCCAGCCCTGCAACCACTTATAAAATAATCACTCAGAGGCTTAATATTATTTACAAACTGTATGGCCCATGGCAGGCTTCTTGCTAGCTAGCTCTTTCATCTTGCTGCTCCTTCATCCGCGGCTGGCATCTCCCCCTCCTCTCCTTTGCTCTCTCTGTATCGCTGCTTCGATTTCCTGCCTGCCTCTAAGCTGCCCTGCCATAGGCCAATGCAGCTTTATTTATCAACCAATCAGAGCAACACATATTCACAGCAAACAGAAAGACATCCACAGCAGTTATCACCAAGTGCTTTCTCCCCAGGGGTTGCCCCAGAAGGTGTGACAGTAAATAGTGTGACTCCCGAGTTCGGTCCTTGGGCAAAGCACAGGAAGACAGCTGTTGGCCACAGGTTCTGGTTTGAATTGTACTCTTGGTACTCTTGTACCCAAACCCTAAAATGTGCTAGAAGCCAGGTCAGGCCTTGGAACGTGGTTCCCTCTCATTGGTTTGTTGATGCTGTTGACTTCCAGTACTTCTCTCCAGCGTTAGACCTTTGCAGATCTCCACACCATCCCTCTTTTCTGTACACCTTGGCTGCCTAAGTTAGGAAAATACAAATAAGCTCATCAACAAATTCCCACTGTGTGCAAGGAACCCAGTTGTAGCTTTATGCATGAGAAAAACATGAGTGGCTTCACGTCTAGAATCTAGTAGTCTCATGGCCGAGCAGTCTACTGTCTGGTCTAAAACACCAGCCAGCACAGTGTCCTTTACCTGACGTTGGGCAGAGGCACAGCACTCACAAGCTCCCTGGTGCTGGCGCTGCTTCCCCTTTTTGTCTTTTTCATCCATGTGAAGATTCTGTTCGGACAACTCCAACATGGGCATTAACAGAGCCTTGAAAGCAGCCCCTTCTCTTTCCTTTAGGCTATTTCAAACCAACTTCCCCCTTTTTATTAAAACAAAACATAAGTCCAAAAGAGAGAGAGAAAAAAAAAACCTGCCCTCCTACAAGCTTATGCTAATAGATACCCCAAAGCAAGATTCACAGCCCACATGATGACATTATTCTTATCCTTGCTTTGTTGTCCAAACTGCTAACTTCCTGAATGTCTTGTTTTGCTTTCTTAAATAAACTGTTCCGAGTTACAATTGATCAGCAGAAAGAGACTGCTTTTCAAATCATTCCTGTAGCCTGTAACCACGACTCATGTAAAGAAACAGAAGAGCGTGCTCTGAGACTCTCTGCTATGTGAGATGTGTCTGATGCTTGGCCTCTGAGTCTCATGCTTGGGTCTTACCCTCGAGGCTTTTCTGTTTTCAATGTTACTGTGGAATACTCCTCATTCCTGGCATATCTGATTTGATACTTTAGGATTTAGACCATACGAAGGTAAAATCTTTTCTCTATTGTGTCTATTTAGTAGTTAGAAATTAATGCTTGCCAGGCTGGGGATATGGCTCAGTGGTAGATCCTGTGCTTAATATGAAAATGGTCTAGCTTCAACCCCCAGCAGAGAAGAGAAAGGCATGGGGTGGGGGGTGGAAAGAAAGGAGGGAGGAGGGGAGGAGAGAAGAGCTACTTTCAGATAAATTCCCTCGTTCTGGTTTCTGGGTGAATACCAGCCTTACAGGTACACAAGTGACCTTGCCAGGCTGTTTAACTTGTCTTCCGCCTTCATCATCAAGTACCGCTGTGTGGATGCTCACAAGGTTATTTGGAAAGTGAACTGACGTTGATAAAGAGCCCATAGAGTTTTGGGTAGGAGAGACTGTGGAAGTGTTAAGTACTGAGAGCAAAGCAAATGGTTACATATTAAGAAGGTGTGATTCTGTGACTTCACTTTGTTCAGAGCGACACAGGTCACCTCTGCTTACTGGAATCCCCCGGATGCTTTTGTTAGGCTAGCAAGCCTTTAAACAGCAACCAGGAGAGCCAATGTCTGCCAGCTCCTGTTTCGTTTTACTGACTAGCCTGTGGAGTAATTGTCAGCTTACCCTGAGCTCTGGCAATTCAGTTCCTATCCCTCCATACTCTGGTCAGCCTTCCCAACTTGCCCCCTGAGAGAGGTACACCTCTGGGGGATTCCCTCTGTGCTATGTGCCCACATTCCAGCCCTACTGGTAGCTCCCACTTGCTGGTTTATTAATTTGTCTCCTGGACCAGACAGGGAGCATCATGAAACAGAATGCAGGCTAATTGTTGGACTTCTTGTAGCTAGTCTGAGCTGCAGAACAGCGAGGGTGACAATACAGTGAGGGTCTGTGTCTCTCCATAAGGGACGGACATTTGCTTATGAGATAAGGGTAAGCAGGTGAGGAGATAAAGGATCCTGGGGCTGGAGAGATGGCTTGTCTTTAAAGGCTAGGCTCACAACCAAAATGTCAGGAAGGGTCCTGAGTCCAAGCTGTCTGGTGTAAACTCAGCTCTGCTTCTTGTTGGCCATCCTTGAAGTTTCACAGCATCCCTATGCTTTTGTGCTTTGAATCTATAGACGGGGGATAAGAGCTTGCAATGGTTAGGTGTGACAGCACAGTTCAACTGCTTACAATCCTATCTGATGGTGCATATCAAATACTACAAAACGTTAGCTCTTGTTTTGAAAGGTAGTGGTCCTCACATGTATGTTCACACAGCAGAACACCTTCTCTTACAGCATTTTGAGTTTAACAACAGAGAAATGTTTGCTGGAATGTTAGAGCCCTAATAAAAAGGACAACTGCTTTATGATACTTGGCTCTCAAGTAAGAGGAAAGTTCAAAAGGGATCTAATATCAGTCTTTAGGAGAACCCACACAAGGAAAGCAGAATAATGCCCAGTAGTTTCCGGCCCGCTGTGTCACCGCCCTGAGACATGCGGCACCATATCACACACAGTAAGATGTTACAGGACACTGGCAAGCGGACAGGGACTGTGAGACTCTTCTACCAGAACGTATCCCATGGAGTCTCCTGAAACACCTGCTTTGGCTCTCCTTTGTTTTCCAGCATGCTGATGATGGTTCTGAATGAATGTTAGAAGCATTTTAATTGTTGAAGTTTTTTTTTTTCCCTTTCCCCTGCTGGTCCATCTGTTCCTATTCACTTAAGTACAAACGAACTCACCTGCTGGTGCCCACAGAGACTTCAGCACAGGCTCAGCTGTACAGAGTCTACCCTGAAGGGTCTCAGGGCAGTATTTGCTGTTAGGAATTTCTTATCTTAAAGGACAGCCCTGTCAGCATGGTCAGTTTATTCAGATTTCAGAGTTGCCTGTAAACATGTCACTGAACTTTCTGTGAGCACCGTGACTCAGCACACCATTCCCACTTCAGAGCAGGTAAACCCCAATTATCCACACTGCTGGAGGAGATCAATGGCACTGATGTTACTAAGTAACATGGATTTGTTATTGAAATGAATGGTGTAACTCAGGACGTGAGATATTTCTACTAAATTATAATTTACCTTGGCTAACGTGACATTTAGTTCCACTGTAGATGGCTTCTAAGTTTCCATGAGTAACTGGCAAGTGTCTTGAAAGACATGCACTGATCACCTGGTGCAGTGTGAGCCAGGAAAGCACTCGGAGACGGGTGGGTCTTGAGAGTCTGGAGCCTGAAAATCTCGGCTCTTTGGGATCTTAGATTAATTCAACTGCCTCATCACAGTAACACAGATGGACAGTGTTATAAAGATTAAGGAAAATAACATACTGGGAAAATGTTGGTCAAAGCTACCAAATTTTATTCGTTTTACATCTATTGGTGAATTCACATCAGCATTCTTGACTGCTTTTTTTTTTTTTTTTTTTTTTTACAATACCTTGGAATAATTTCTAACACTCATCTGCTTTCTTAATTCTTCAATGAGTTAAATAAAATCTTTGCAATGTGTTTTTATCTTTAAAAAAATGGAGGTGAAAGCAGTTGCTACAGCAGCACACAAGAAGAAATCAAACAAGGTTCCTGCCATTACCACAGTTGGTAGGATTCTAAACTACCTATTGGCAAGTCACAATACGCTATAATAATGCATACATTCATACCTGTCATGATCCACAATTCAGAAGTGACACCAAAGGAAGAAAATTAAAAAGTCCATTTTTGTCTTAGTTTTTCAAATTTGAGAATTCCCCATGAAGACGTCATGACATGGAATCTAAATTTTCTTGTCCTGTTCTTGCTGCTGATTGGGTGCTGCCACTGTTCTGTAAGTGTTGGGGATGCCAGACCGTGGGAGGGCACTGTTAACAGAAGAGATGACATCTTACAGAAGGGAGGTGGACTGTGGCCACCGCAGGGTGGGCGGGCTCTAAACATCCCACTCTACATCAGCAACTTAGAGCGTGCAGTATTGGGAGTAAACGGACTCATGCAGAATCCCTATAGAGTACCTGTTTATACAAATGTATCCTTGTATTTTTGTGGACCTTAGATGATACAGAGGTGTTTACATCAGACAGTCGTGTTGAAAAGGCTGACTTAGCAATGGAATTCAGTTTTGAAGTATTCATGTGGATAACACGTAAATGTACTTTCTAAATTTTTAACATTTTTTTTCCTAAAACATATTGTTTTGCATTAAGGTAGCTGGCATATTTATTTTGGTTATTGCCATTCTTATTGAAAACAAGGGCATTGTACTCTAAAATGACCTGTGACCTTCATTAAGGTCACTTCAGTTTTCTGTGGGCCCTGAAAGGATGAGGTGTTTTCATTTGTTACAGCCACTTTATTTTTGGAGGGGCTGCTCAGCATGCCCTGGTTAATGACTCCTCACCTTTTGTGGGGGGTGGAGGAAAAGACAGCCCCAGGGCATTTGGAAAAAATTCCACACCCCACAGTTCTGGAGCCACTGAGAACTTAATGAGCCAGGGAGGGAGAGAACCTTTCTGAAATGGGAACTAAAAGCAGGTTTCACTGACGGGGATTTAAAAATATTCATAAACTCATTTACGGTGGGAGCAACGGTTAAGAGCCCAGGTTTGGAATCACAGTTCAAGGTTTTAAATATGGGTTCTACCATTTGCTTAGCTGAAATATGGGACAAGTAATTTAATCTCGCGGGGCCTCAATTTCCTCGTTTGCAAAATGATATTTATACCCATACCTCGGGACTGTATGAGGGTGGAGGGGCAGTGTGTGTTAAGAAGAAAAGAATAAGTCCTAAGAGAAAGGGCATGCTGCTTCCGCGTCCTTACTCAAACCACACGTGTGTGTATCTGGGAGGGCTGAGGTCACCTGTGTTTGCACAGACATGCTCTTTGGATTCCATTGTTAGATTCATCACGCTGTACCATAATTATTTGCTTAATGTCTCACCAGCCCCACTAGACTACGGGGTCTGTGGGAGGAGCTGCCGGGCTGATTCCCATCATGAACATGCTGAGTAGCGCAGGATGTGGCTTGGATGTCTGTGGAGGAAAGGAAGGAGATCCCCAAGAATCCTTCGTCAAATCAAGTCAGAAATGGAGAGTTGGGTGCAAGGTCAGGATGTGAAAATAAGTGGTCCCAGTCCCTTTCCTTAGGGGGGCTGAGTAGGTTAAAGGCCTAAACTATGACCGGAAGTGTGCGTTGTGCTCAGTCAGCGTCACCACGGGACTCCAACCCTCTCACGGAATGAAGGCCATGAGCAGCAGCCTTATATAGCTTGAGACACCCCAGGGAGAGGAGAGGAATTTTTGATTTTTAGTTTTTCTGATAGAAGTAAATTCATCTCCCAGTCTTGGTTAGCTAAAGTCACATTCTCTGATAGAAATGTGTTAAAGCTCCATGGGGGCAACCATCAGATAAGCACTGTCATTTGGCACACACTAAAAACAGTTTATCGCTAAACCAACTTCTGGCCTCACCCTGGCAGTTATGGATGTGTCTGGAGTGAAGCGTATTTATTCTTCCAGAATAAGGAGGAAACTGTGGTGATGCGAACAAAGAGGTCACACTGTGAGTGAAAGAGCTGGCTTGGGGACAAGAGGACACTGCTAACAAAAAACATTCAGCAGATAATTTGAAATTTGGATAATCTTCCTGAAGTGTTGAAATCAGTTTCTTAGCATTACCAAAAGTCACGAAGCACTTCCAGGCAGCGGTGAGGGAGACGTGCCTTGGAAACAGATCCTGGTGGGTGTTACATTGTCCTTTCTCTCAATGCTGCCTTTGAATGATCCCCGTCAGTGTTTGCCAGATGACATGCATTGATAGGTGTGAACTGAAGTCACTGTTGAGGGAGACTGGGACATGTGTCTCTCAACAGAACGAAGAAAAAAATCTTAGAGAGGAAGAATCAATCACAAAAACCATCACATCAGAATTGTTAAAAACAAGGGTGATGTAGGGTCTCTAAAGACAACTCCAGATGCTGTTTTGATGTGTTTGGCAAGGTTTACAATGGAAGTCAAATGGAAAAAATTCCCTTGAAAGTGATCCGGCATATGTGAACAGTAAAATACATTCAAGAAATGGAATGAGGATCTAGGGATGTGGCTCAGTTTGTAGAGTGCTGGTGTAGCCTGCACGAGGCCCTGGGTTCTATCCAGGACAATACATAAGCCAACCAAGGTGGTCCACTTGTAATCCCATCACTCTAGAGGTTGAGTCAAAATTCAAGGTCATCCTCTGCTACACGGCAAGTTTGAAGTCCTCCTGAGACCCATTAGTCCTGTCCCTGTCTCAAAATTTAAAAAATGGAATAAAAGAGCCAGTTATTGTTATACCCTGAGATCATCATCCCCAAATCCCTTTGGCAAGTTTCCAGATGGTTTGAATTAATGAAGATACAACGCTGAGGTTCTACACTGTTTGTGCTTGTCATGTTCCTTTTGGGAAGGTCATGTCTCGGAGCATGTGGCTCATGGCTTCTATGACATTTGTTCCTCACTGACCATTCTTAAGAACTGGAGGCAGGTGGAATTGACATCCTCCTTCAGTAAAACCCACGACTGAAAAGAGGCCGGGGACTCTTTGAGGGTGTATGTCCACTATGCAGTTGAAGGAGAGATGACCTCCCCGGGGATAGAGAAAGATGGGTGATGAGGTTTGGTTTCCTGTGGGAATGGCCTCCACGGAAAGTGTTGTCCTGAGTTGGACCCTTCCTCTGTGCTGCCACAGGGTGAGTCTGGAAGGATCTGGAGCCAGTTCATTCCAGGACCTCAGGGGTTTAAAGGGGTCAAATGCCATGCACCTGCAATGAGGCACATCTCTGCATCTTTTATGTGTATAATCTCATGAAAACAATAGAAAAGGGGGCAGACATGAAAATCTGGGCCGTGAAATTTTCAGATGTGCAGCATGAGGATTTGTCAGTTTCTTTTCTAAGGAATGCCACACCCCCCTCGCCGCCATTGCTCCTGATCTGGCCATCTCTCTTCTCTGATGTGCGCTTCACTCTTGGTCCTCTGGTGTACGTGTGCACACGTGCAGCCATGCTCTTCTCAATTTACATCGACTTTCTGTTTCTGCCATTGCCACCCCGGAAGCCTCGAGGTCTGTGGGCTTCCTGAAGCAGATGAAGGGTTAACCCTGTTCTGTCACAGCTGTTCCTTGCCCCAGTCTGTCCCCTGATTTCCCAAAAATGTAAGTATAAGAGAGAAGAGAAAGGATCCCATGACAAAGTATGCTTAACTCCATCCCAGATGGGGGGGAAAAGTCCCTGATGCTTTGTAAGCATCATTTCCTAGCTGCTAGTGGTCCAGGCCCCAGCAACTCCTACAACTACACAGACCACCAAGGAAAGCCTATGTTGGGGTATAAGGGTGCAGAGATCCCCCCTACACAGCTCCTGCCAGCTGCTCCCCACAGCTGTGTGGCCTCCACACCAAGCCAAAGGCAGGCTCTCTCTCACTTTATGTCTTGTCCATGTCAGAAGCAAGTGGTAGTCTGGAACCCCATCTTCTCTTGACCTTGGACTCTCCTGAGATTATCTCTGCGTGGATCTGTGTGACCAAAACACACTCTGGGTTCATTGTGTACTGAAATGCACCAGCAGAGCTTTTTTCCAGTCTTGCAGTGTGTGTGTGTGTGTGTGTGTGTGTGTGTGTGTGTACGGAGCAAAAGTGAGATGCCTTTTCATAGAAGAAAACAATTCTGCAGGAAGAGGGAATAGGCAGACACAACAGGAAAGCCCCTGAGGTTTCACAATCCTCATTCCTTTGGGGGGTGGTGGGGGCTGTGACTGTTCCTCACCTGTCTAACAAGTGACTTCATTTTCGAAGGCCCTACCTTTAAGACGGTGGCCTTTTCATCTGGGGAAAGGCCTGTCTCATTCACGTCTGCATTCACTTCGGTCATCTAGGGAGTACTGTGGCCTGCCATCTAGAAGCTTGGTCACTGGTTACCTCTAAGTGTCCCCACTAGACCGTAGTGATGATGCTCTTGTCCGCCCCTTGCCCTTTTTGCACAGACATCTTTCACCTTCATTTATCTGCACACGCAGCAGGTGTCTGACATGTACTGAACTAACCGGAGCAGACGGGAGGGAGACTTCCTTCTCCTAACTGCAGAGTATCTGAGCAATTTGGCCCGTGGAACAAAAGAAATGAATGGAAAGTTTGGAAAGCGAAGGCAGAGAACGGAAGAAAAGCGCTCATGAGTCAGTCAGGTGACCCCGTCTTTGACCTGGCCCGGCCTCCGCACCCTTGCTTCCTGTCAGGAAGTTGGAGAGGCTAAAAACACTTTGAGAGGAGTTCAAAGCGCTGACACAAACATGTTACTACTTCCTTTAAGAGTTTACAGAAAGAAAGTGTGAGCATTTAGTAAACCTCGGTCGGCAGGGCTGCACGGCCCCGGGTGAGCTGGCTGTAACGCCCATGTCGTCATTTTCTCACAGGTATGAACTGGGAGCGGCTCTCTTTATCGGATGGGCAGGAGCCTCTCTCTGCATCATTGGCGGTGTCATATTTTGCTTTTCAATATCTGACAACAACAAAACACCCAGGTAGGAAAGAGAGACAAAAACACCCTGTTGGAAAAAGTGAGCCACTCTACCTGTGGCTCTTCCTTCCTGAGGCTGTCCCCCTTTAACACAGCTCCTCATGCTGTGGGGACCCCCAACCTTAAAATTATTTCGTTGCTACTTCATAACTGTAATTTGGCTGTTTATGAGTCATAATGTAAATATTTTTGGAGACAGAGGTTTTCCAAAGGGGTCTCAACCCACCGCACTCTATTATTCCAAATCATTACACATGGGACAAGTTACACACAATTCGTGTGACTCTTGGAAATTGGAAGTAACAATGGAAAAGGGTTAGGGACAATTATTATTTTGAAAGATCTCACTGCTGTGTTCTAAAGCTGTTTCTGTAGCTGGGAGGCCAAGCCCAAGGGTACAGGCGTGTTTTTCATGTCGACTTTACTGTGATTTTCACATAGGCAGGAATCCGGGAAGGTCTCTACTAAACCCCAGGTTCAGGAAAACAAGCATTAGAAACTAGTTGTGAGAAAGAACATTAGAACAAATAATGAGTTCCCTCTACAGAGAGTCTTTCACCAGGCAGGCTATGTGGACAGAAGAGGGATGAGCGCTGACTGGAGGAGGAGTTAGCGCTTAGCCACTGACGACAATGGTTTCGTCCGTTTCTCCTTTGCCCTGCATGTAGAACAGAATCAACCCAAGTATGTTTTACATTTCAGAATGGGCTACACATACAACGGACCCACGTCTGTCATGTCTTCTCGGACCAAGTATCACGGTGGAGAGGGAGATTTCAAAACCACAAGCCCTTCCAAACAGTTTGATAAAAATGCTTATGTCTAAGAGCGCTCCTGGCCAGCTGTGTCTTGAGTGTGCTGTGAAAGGGAACTGTTCACACAACGATCCTTCCAAGGCCCTCCTGTAACTACCGCTTCAGCTTGTTTTTTAAAATATGAATTTGAAGACTGTTGATTGGATGGATGTAAATGTTCTTATAGTTATATACTAATCACTTTCTGTTGTGCCTTCCTATAAGGAAAATAAACAGGTTATTTACAGGATCTGTATTTTTATATACATAGAACACATGGACGCTCTTAGTTCAAAGGCTCAGGAAATGTTGGGGTGACAGTCACTCTGATCTTCAGTATGCTGAGAGCTCCCCTCATTTCATCCACCTGTTAGACAGAAGTGTGTAGGCAATAACGTCTTGTGAATGGGAACGGGGGTAGTTTGAGATTATTCCTCACCGGGTGTGCAAGTTAAACAGTCCCATTGTTATCTGCCATGCAGAGTTGCCGTCTAGTTTCTTAGACCTGCCTGACAGGACTACCACTCACGATGACGGCTCAAGAAAAAGGTGTCATGGCCCTTTATGTGGATCATAAGCCACACAGGTTTGTCTGACTCAGAACGCCCATTACCATCAGGTGAGCTGGGCAATGGCGGTGACTGACTCCAAAGCCAGCTAAGGAAGTTCTGGGGCCTGTGTGGTGCCTGCTGCTGCGTTTCCTGGGTGTCTCCCGGGGCCTGCATATAGAACTCTCCAGGTTACTGAGACACTGGCCATTTTTCAAGACATGAAACTTGATCAGGTGACTTCTGAACAAAGATGCAGATTTATTCCTGAGGCTGGCCCTGCACATCACTCTCCCACAGAGGTAGTAATTATTTCCACTACCACACAACTCTGTGCCCCAGCTCATTCATTCTTACAGTGCCCTTGATGGTAGGTAGGGACTTCCCTGTATGTACAGCGAAGAACGTGGAGAGTTGAAGTAACGAGCCCTTTAGTGACGGGGTCCAGACATAAGCTGGGACGGGCTAGGGTAAAATATATACGGTATCAGTTGTAAGAATCGGTACCTGTGTCAAGTGCTACAAATTGTCCAGGATGAATCACATGGGTAACTACATGACTTTCCCCAAGAGTGAATGGCTGAAAAGGAAAAATACCTGTTTGCAGGTACTCAATGGAAAGAAAAAGAAATTTAAAAAATGTTTTTAAAAATACAATTAAAAATTTAAAAATGCCATACCTTGTTAATACTTGAATTATTATTATTATTTTTTTTAATAAAGGTGGGTTAAGTACTGCAGACCAGTGTGGAAACAGCATTGTGTAGGCAAACATTTAAAATGATTGTTTTTCTTCAACTGAACTGGTGAAGACAGCAGTCAGATAGGACGTAGGAGAGCAGAGGAGGAAGGTACGGATGGTATCAGGGAGAGGTCATCGACGGTCTGTCTACAGAAGAAGGAATAAATCAAACAGAATGGGGAAAGGAGAAAACCCAAACAGATAAGTTAAAGGACTGAGTTTTGTGACGCACATATACCAACTAGTTCATCCGATAGGTTTAAGCAGAGGATCATGACCCTTCCCCAGTCCCAGACATGAAACCATGCACAGGACCTGGGGCAGGCTTACTGTACAGCTTGCTTTTGTTTTGTTCTGGTTGTGCATCCTTCGGCCAGAGACTTAACTCTTGATTCCTAATGTCCTCATGATTACAAAAAGAGCACATCTCAAAATTCTAACTGAATGAAGGCCTGAGTCACACCCAGAACAGAAGGGAAGCCAGGTGGCTCAGCCAGGGCGTGGTGGCACACACCTTTAATCTCAGTGCTTGGGAGGGAGAGGCAGGTGGATCTCAGAGTTCAAGGCCAGGTTGGTCTATAACAGGTTGAGTTCCAAGTCAGCTGCAGCTACACAGTTGAGAAAAACAAAATAAAGAAACAAACAAAACAAAAACACCACATGGCTGGATAAAAATCTGCTGAGGAAGTGAGTGATGTGTAGGGTGTTTATCTCTGTCCACACATCTGTCTGACTGTCCCTCACTAAGTTTTAGAAGCCTACATACAAAGTTAGCCCGTTTGCACACAGTGGCCCCGTGGGAAGGTGGAAGGATTTTTTGTTCATGGTTTAGAATGGGTACACATAGGTTTTGGGATGGTAGCCACAGTAGCCACGAGATTTATTCCAAGATCAGGGTGTTAGAAGCCATGGCTTTGTGTAAGCCCCTTCATAAACTCAGCCAAGACATCATCTCTAATGATCAGGCACACTCACAGGGGGTAATGGAGGACTTTACTGGCATTGTTGACGGTTGACAGGAGACCCCAAATCACAAGCTATTAAAATGTAACCTTTTCTTTTTTTGAGATAGAGTCCTAATAGTACCACAAAGTATAAAAACTACTTTTTTAAAAAAAAGGAAAAAAAATTTAAAAAGAAATGAAAAACAGTTTATATATAAAT
>CABHPP010144513.1:6859-30533 GCA_902168425.1 Peromyscus attwateri | reverse complement strand
TGGGACTAAAGAGCTAGCTTGATTGGTGCAGTGCTTGCAGATCAGTCACGAGGAATTTGATCCCCAGAACTCACACTTTAAAAAAGTCACGAGTTAGGGCACCCACTGTTTCCCTGGCACTGAGAGAGCAGGAACAGACCTGGGACTCTGGCCAGGCAGCCAGTCTAACCGGCTTGGTGAGCACCAGGCCAGTGAGAGACCCTGCCTCAAAACACAGGGTAGTCTGCTTCTCAGGAACGATACCAATGACTTCTGCCTCCACATGCATGTACATGAATGTGCATCCACATGAACACACACACACACACACACACACACACACACACACACACACACACGCACACTACAGAAACACAACCCATCAAAATATAAAAGTGAAAACTTCAAACCTTCTTCCTTGAATTCCCGAGGGTTCACTGGGCCCCAGGCCCTTGTCACGTGACTAGAATTTAGATCTCTCTTCACAGGTGGAGGTTCCCTCTGCTCTATCTTTTTCTCCAAAGATTTATCTTCCTCTAAGGATGATATGTCCCAGTCATCAGCATCTACATCTGCGCACTAAGAGAAACACAGAGAATAACTTGCATTTCCTGAAGAAACAGTGCCTCTGGTTCACTTTGTGGTGCGGGTTGAGCAGCTGACACTGAAGGAGGAGGCTGGAATGACACAGAGACCCAAACGGAGCCATCTTTGCAGAGCTGTGAAGCAAATTTGAAAAACGCGCATCTTGAAATTTCCATGATGTAGATTTTTTCTTTATCAATTGTGAATTTAGAAAATTCTAAACTAGAAGGATCGTAGGTGGAGGAAACTCTAAAAGTCAGGGTGAGATATGTCACCCAGGAGCCCTGCAGAATGAGACCCCACTAGAAGGAGCGCATTCCCATCAAGCCTTTTCTAAAGAGAGCCATGTCATCTTGAATGACGCAGCATTTTGACATTCTTTGTGTGTGTTTGTGTTAACACAAAAAAGCAATAACTAATGAAGAAAGCTCAACAGATTGCTTTGAGTCCCGTGGATGAATGGAGGGTCGGGGGTGGTTAGGTGGGAGGTTATCTACAGAACTGAAAAGAAGGACTAGTATTGGACGACCCAGTCTACACAACCAGCTGACCAGAACCTTCCAGGCCTCTCCAATGATTCTGACCCTCAGGTGGGGCCAACCCTTAAAAGTCCCTATTTTACTTCCAGGTATCAGAAAAGTCCTTGGAGTAGAAGTGGAAGCTCCAATTCTAGCTCACTGCACTGCTGTGGTCAAAGCATCTAATGTCTGCAGGTATGACGGACGGAATTGTGAACATCCGTGCAATGTGACACCCAAATATCACTGCGCTGCAGGTTGAATGGCGGAATTGTGAACATCTGTGCAATGTGATACCCAAATATCATTGCGCTGCAGGTTGAATGGCCCTTAGCTGGAAAGACTGGGCCAGAACTGTTTCAAATTAGATAGGGTTTGGGGCTTGGGAATATTTTCAGACATTTTATTGGGTGTCAATATCTCTAATCTGAAAATTCCAAATCCAGTATGATCCCAAATTAGAAACTTTGAGATTGAACCTAGGGCTCCTGCAGGCTCCCCTACATCTCAGATCTCAAAATCTGAGAACTTTTGAGTCAATGCCAATGTTTAAAAAGTTTAGCACTTTGGGACATTTCAGATTTCAGACTGTTCGATCCATACCTCCTCTTAGACAGCAGATCGTCTATGGAATGGTTAAAAAATGCAATACTAAGAACAAATCAAGACAAAACTTCAGCCTTTACTATATTAACTAATCACATCTGACTTTCATTTCACTATAAAATATATTTACTAATTACTTCATCGAAAGATGAATTAGTTAGCAAGTGGTTTCACCTTTAATTCTTGCAGTTCTTCCTTTTTGATAAGTGTCTCAACAATGTTTATCCCAGTAACTGGTTTATCCCCACTTCCTTGCTGAGAAACCATGTTCTCAACAGTGTCAGTTTGGATCTGAATGGAGGTTCCTATGGGAGTCAGAAAGAAAAGGTTTTGAAAAACTGTATCAGCATCAGTTCCAAATAAGTCCACTGTCAGCTTCGAAGGAATTTTAGCTTCACACATAACTATTTATCACTCAAATAAAACTAACTGAGATATTTTGGGTTTGGAGAGACGATGGCTCCTGCGGTTCCTCCAGATAACAGGTTCAGCTCCTGGTACCCACAGCAAAGCTCACACACACCTGGAACTCCAGTGCCAAGGGATCTGATGCCCTCTTCTGGCCTCCATAGGCATCTGAACACACATGTGCACATACACACACACATAAAGTTTAAAAAAATTTAAAAAGCTAAATACTTATAATTCCCTTAAAAGAAGAAGTCATAGTTGCCCAGGCATAAAGCTACAGTTTTCACTCACAGTAACATGTGGGTGGTCTCATTCAAGTATGTGATAGTTAATGGATATTTACAAAATAGTGTGAGTTATTTTTAAATGTACTCCTTTATTTTTCCAAAACTATATAATTACATATTATATACAAATTATATGTAATATAGTTAAACCAGATATATTTAAAATCTATAATTTTAAAATTACACTAAAACATCTATTGGCTCTCCTTCCTTTGGCAAGTTATAGGAAATCTCCCACAGGAGGCTTGTCTCTCCTTCAAATCACCCTGTGAAAAGCACGGTGATCAGGACAGCCGTTCTCAGTCATCCAAGACGAATGGATTGAGTTTTGTTGGGGTTCTCACCCCTGCTATCTTAGAACAGAATTCTAGTTGGAAGTAGAGTAAAGAGATAATTAAGTTAAAGTGAGGTCCTTAAGAGTGGACCCATGGGGCTAAGGAGATGGCTTAGTCAGTCAGATGCTTGCACACAGCATGAGGACTTGAGTTCAATCCCCGGCAACTACATAAAAACCCAGGTAGGCTGGCATGTGCTTATAATCACAGTGCTAGGGAGGTGGAGACAAGAACATTCCTGGAGCTCGATAGCCAGCTAATCTTGCCAAATCAGTGAGCTCTGGGTTGAGTAAGAGACCTTGTCTTAAAAAAAAAGAAAAAGAAAAAAAGATACCCAACATCAACCTGTCCTTTATACATGTGCGCGCGCGCGCACACACACACACACACACACACAATTTAAAGAGTAGTCCATGATCTACGTGAACAGTCCTTATAAAAACTGGAAACCAGGACTGAAATGAACTCACAGGGGTAAGATAATATGAAGATAGACAGGGAGAGGAGAACCAGCCCAGAGACACAGAACACATCCTCCCTTGTAGCTCTCTTAAAGAAAGGACCTGGCCAACACCTTGAATTTGTTCATCCAGCTTACAGAATAGTGACACAAACAATTTCTGTTGTTTCAGGCATTCAGCTTACAGTATTTTATTAAAGCCGCTTCAGGAAGCCCACACACTCAGGATCCTCAACCGGCTCTTGCCCTTCTGTTTGAAGACGGGCGGGTCTCTAGCAGTGCCCTCGGCTGAGCCCCATAACCCTCACACACAGTACCAGCTCAGACGTCTAGTGCCTGGTGCCCTGGGTGGGGTTTTCAGAGGCCGAAGCTCACCTGTGGGCCTTGGGGAGACATCGGAGTCCTCCATCTCACCTCCCCCTGTCCAGTCCGGGTCACTTTTGACAGAGCTCTTTCCGAAGTTACCCATGGTATTTTTAGACGGCTGTAGGGTGAATAAGTCTGGGGATACGTATGCCTGGATGAAGTCCTCTTCACCAAGCTCCTCCTCTGAGCTGAAGGGAGGCGTCCTGTGTAAGTCAGAACCAAAACAGGGCTGTTGGGGGACATCAGGACCAAAATGGGGGCACGGGGTACTGTCAGAACCAGAACGGGGCTGTAAGGTGCCGTCAGAACCAGAACGGCGGTGTATGGTTGCTGTCAGAAAAAAACTGGGGTAAAGGGGTGTTGTTTCTCCATTTCAGAATTTACTAACCAGGTGTGTCTTTTTTTTTCTTTTTAAAAATCAGTTCTTTTAATTAGCACACAATTGGCTTTATTCTGAATTTTCATACATACTTTGTTTTCGTTGCTTTCTGCCCTCCTCTCCCTCCACCTCCTGTTCCCCCTCCTCTCCCTCCCCCTCCCCCCCCCCCTCCTCTCCCTCCTCTCCCTCCGCCTCCTCTCCCTCCACCTCCTCTCCCTCCACCTCCTCTCCCTCTCCTGCCCCCTCCCTCCCCACACTGGACTTCTGCTTTCTTGTCACATACATCCTGTTCCCCTCTTTTTATTTCTCTATTTTCCCCAATCCTCTTTTCCCCATTCATGGACCCCTCTAGTTTTATGATTAATATATCACCCCCCACATACATACACAAAAATTAAAACCCAGGGTCTACATAGGAGGGAAAACATTTAATATTTGTCTTTCTGAGTATGGAATATTTTGCTTAAAAGTAATTTCTAGTTCTACACATTTTCCTGAATAAAATGGCAATTTGTACATGTACCACATTTCCTTCTCCGGTCATCTCTTGATGGACGTTTCTTAGCTATGTTGAATAGTGAAGAAAGAAACACGTATATGTGGATATCTCTCTGTGGAGAGACTTAGAGTCCTTTGGGACAGCTGGGTTCTATGGAAGTTCTATTTTTAGTTTCTTGAGAACCCTCCATATTGATTTCATGTGTTTGCCTTATAAGGTGATACAGGTAATTCCCAGAAGAATAACAAAGGTCACTCCCCTGTACCCACAGACAAGGACGCAGTGAAGCCAGAGCCATGCGCAAAACTGAGGGGTCATAAAGACTCAGATCTGCCAATCATGACACAGTTACAAAAAACGACTGAAGTTCCCCTAAACCCGGATGTGTACCATCTTAGTGTTCTTAGCTCTTAAAACACTTCTCAGCGAATGAAAAACATATCTACACTCAAACTGCTCTATCTTTTAATTAAAACTCCGTTACTTCTGACTCATGGATTGCCACCCCAAGTTCAGGACAGCATCTATCCATTTGAAGAACGTTTTTAGAAAGCCTGAATTCTATATACATGGACCTGTGCACACTTGTTCAGTCATACATGAAACAGCTCTTCTCGTGAGGTTTGCTCACGAAAAGAGGAAGCATTATTTGTCTCTACTCTGTGATGTCCCAGAGAAGGACACGATGGCGTTGGCATCTCCAGACTCAGGCAATGACAGTAACATTCAACTGAGAGAAAATGAGTATCATTCAGAACAAATATCAGAAATAGACCGGTAATTTACTGAGTGCCCACAAGTGCCAAAACTCTTTTGTATGTTCTCATTTAATTTGTAAAATGACCCAAAGCCTTTGGTACCCCACGCCTTTAATCTCAGTACTTAGGAGGCAGGGGTAGGAACATCTCTGTGACGTCAAGGCCAGTGTAGTCAGAGTGTGTTCCAGGCCAGCCAGAGCTACACAGTAAGACCTCTTCTGAAAAAACAGACCATCATCAAAAAAAGTATTCTGTAAACAAGAAAGCGTCACATTTACAGAAAAAAAAATTTTTTTTTAATTAGGCTCAGAAGAAGCACATGATGAATGTCAGCTGATGCATGAGCAAAGATTCTTATCTCCTGAGGGACCCCAGCAGAAGGCAGTCTAGAGTCGTTATCAGCCCTGACAAGGGGTCACAGCGCCCAAACATCACCTGACACCTGTGTGATCATGGACCCAGCCACCGAAACACCATCCGTCCTATTGAAATGTACTTGTTAAAAATACCACACTGGGAAGGCTGTATAAGAACCACTCAGGGGTGGTCCTTTTTGTTAATGGAGGCCATGTTGTGGTGAAATGCTACTGAGTGACGGGGTAACTGAAGACGACATGTCACAAATAACAAGCCACAAAGGACTCGAAAAGTAATCCTGATGAATAACCACTGTGGCTTTACTTAATCACAGTAAGCCCCCACTTTACCACGAGAGGAATGCCCAGAAACTCTATATCCATTCCACCCAACCCCAGAACCTCTCCAGTACTCACTTGGTAGATGAAAACTTTCTGAGAAAATGATTTTCTTTGGTATTTTTCTTAAATCTAAAAAAAAATTAGAGGAAGACAAAAAAATATTTCTAAAGCACATCAGTAAATAACAGTTGACACAATGTCCGTGGAAAACACAAGAGTCTCTGTTATCACCAGAGACTACACGGAAGTTGTGAACATGATTCGCTGCTCCTGACTCAAGCCACCAGACCTGTCGTGTGGTGACATCTGGAGGCAGGACTTTAGGAAGTTCTGGACTAAATGGAGTCAAAGGGTCGGGTCCCCATGATGGGATTACTGCCTGTGGTGGTCTGAATGAAAATGGCTCCCATAAGCTCAAATGTTTGAGTGCACGGTCCCCACTGGGCCTGTTTGGGAAGATTAGGAGGTGTGAGATGTGGCCTTCTTGGAGGAGGTATGTCACTGGAGACAGGCTTTGAGGTTTCAATGACCCCTCCTTTTTCAGCTAGCTCTCTCTGCCTTGTGCTTGTGGGCTGAGACGTAAGCTCTTGATTACAGCTCCACGGCTGCCTGGCTGCTGCTCCCACCATGATGGTCGTTGACTCTAACCCTCCGGAACCATGAGCCCGCAGGTAAATGCTTTCTTTTATAAGTTGCTTTGGTCATAGTGCTTTGTCACAGCAACTGAAAAGCAGCTAAGACTTCCTTTAAAAGAGGAAGAGACCAGGGCTTGTTCGCTGTGTGAACTCTGGCAAGAGAACTTGACCTTTGACACCTTGCTTCTGAACTTCCATCCTCCAAAATAAATTCCTGCTCTCTCAGTGACCCAGTCTGTGATGTATTGTTATAGCAATTTCAGTTGGCTAAGACAAACAATACTTTTTTTTTTTTTTTAAGTTGAAAATACTCACTTTGGGACAGCCACCTTATCAGTAAACACAGTCCTCTGTCTGACCAATGGTCTGCTTTGCGGGGGAAGTTGGGTGGCTTTGGGTACTTCTTCAGCTGGGAAGGTGGTCATGGGAGGGATATTGTGCCTATCTGGAAGGGAAACATCATTCATGAGTCTCCATTGTCTCCGTGGTAAAGTGAAAAGTCAAAGTAAATGACACAGTGCTTTCCAGGGTGTTTTTTTTTTTTTTTTTCCCGAATGCAGTATTATATTTTATGGCTGCTGGTCAAATAACTAACATTTTAAAATGTATTATATTGTTTATAAACTACAGAAAGATAAAATTATTGAACATTTTGTAAAGAAAGTTAAAATATATTGACATTAGAATTTGCACAATAGTCTTTGTATGTTTTGCATGCTTTTTTCTTCTCTCTTAAACTTATTAATATTATCATGTGTTATTACTATGTGTGCATAATATCTATGTGTGTGTGTGTGTGTGTGTGTGTGTGTGTGTGTGTGTTCTATAGCTCATATGTGGATATCAGAGGACAACTTTTTAAAATTTTTTGTCTCTTTCCACCTTTACATTAGTTCCAGGATTGAAGCACATTGCCAGCTTTATATGGTAAGTACCTTTATCCAATGAGCCATCTAACTGCCTTCCATCTTTGTAAACACTATGTTGTGGTTATTATTTATTTATAACAGTTCTGAGACATCCGAAAGGAACAAGCCTCCCAGGCTGGGGTCCTGACTCAGGGCTTCTTATTATTGTTTGTTTGTTCTTGGATTTGTTTTATTTTTGAGACAGAATCTCTTGTAGCCCAGGTGGCCTTGAATATGCTATATAGCCAAGAAGGATTCTGAACTCCTGTTCCACCTGCCCTTACCTCCTGAGTGCTAGGATTATAGGTATATATCCACCCCAAAGTGTGAGTCAGGGCTTCTTAAAATAAAAGTATAACCCAAGGCCCAGCATTTCAAGTAAGACAGAAAGTTGCCAGGGCCCAAGTTTGTAAACATTTAAAATTATAAAAGGCTGTTAAATTTAGCTCCCATTTGTAGCAATGAAATGCCAGGAGGTGGCAGCGGCTTACCCGAAGACAGCGACACTTTCTCCTCCATTTTACAGATGAGCTGATGTTCAAGGGATTCTCGAATTTGCTGAATGTCAGGCATTTGTTTTGCTAGATCATATCTGGCTAATTGCATGGCTTTAAGTGAACTATTCAAGACTTCACATGGAATACCGTGGATATCCTGAAGGAATAAGACGTTGTGTCAATCTGTTATCATTATCCTTGGATGGTTTTCATTTGTAGACATATGGCGGCATTAACTCTGTTCTACTAGTCTACCAAGTGAGTTCCAGGACAGCCAGGGCTACACAGAGTAACCCTGTCTTGAAAAAGCTAAAAACTAACTAACCAGCTAACTAACTAACTAATAAACATAGTAAAGTAACTGAAGGTCCAAAGCAGATCCATACACACAAGCAGTTTCCGCATAATAAAAGCATTATTTCAAATGAATGGGAAAGGTGGATCACAGAACCAACGGTATCAGGGCAACTACTTCAAATGGAAATAAAGTTAAACTTTTCTAATTCTGAACACACACCCCCAAACCCCCAAACCAGGAAACAAACAAAAATGTCTCCAAACACTAGGAGAAAAATCATAGATGAGGCTCTGAATAAGATTAAAATCGCCAAAACTCATAGAGACAGCAAACATGAAAATCTAGTCTCAGGAGCATCTGCATGGGAACCGTGGACACTGCATGGATGTTTCCACCGCCTCAGTGCGGCTAAAAACCCACACAGAGAGTCTAAGGAGTTACACACAGAGAGACATGGAGCAACTGAGCCCTTCAGGGTGCGTGGGGATCAGAACACTTGAGAAAACACTCAGGAGCAGCTATGAGATAAACATGTCTGCCTCTTGACCCAGCAACGTCATTCCTGGGTACACCTCCAGAAGAAAGACACCTATCTTGATGTTCTAAGCTCACACCAAAGAACATGCACACAACTCAGCAGCTAAAGGGCGCATGCGGGAACCTTGCACATTTATCCATTTTCAGGAGAGATAAAACTGTACGGTATTCAGACAACTCGATGCCACAGTAGAGTAAATAAAGAACAAACTACGGGTGTGTGAGACAGACACGAACCCCACGGACCAGAGCATCATCAAAGAGGCAAGATGCAGAACAGCACACAGCACGTGACTCCACTTCTCTGAGGCCCAAGAACAAGGAAAATTCAGTCACAACACCCGTCACCTCTCATTGGAGAGCAGCTGTGACAGGCAGGAACGAGGTCAAGGGGACCTTCTGGGGTACTAGAAATGTTCAATGTTACCACCTGGATGCTGGTTGCAATTCTCTCACACCAACCCATCCACATACCTCTAAATACACACACATATAAACATACAAACATGGAGATACACAATGTATCCATATGCTTACTCAAATATATGTATATACATGTACATGCATGAACATACAGTTGCATGCAAATGTGTATGTACATAAATACACAGCTGTATCCATACATATGTCGACACACAAACACCTGTGACATACAGCTGTATACACATGTATTTATGCACATCTACATACACACACACACTGTACCCATCTATCACACATAAGCATGCATATGGGTATAATGTACATTCATGCTTACATATATATGTTCACATGTGTCTATGTTTACATGCATATGCATATAATACATATACACATTCACACATACGTAGCTATGTAAGCACCCATGTATTTACCAGCACACAAATAAATTCATCAAATTGTTAGGATTTATATACTTACTGAATTCTAATAAAGAATTTTAAAAGCACAAAGGGTTTATATGTAAGATGTGATACTAAGACAATTCAGTTTGGCTTCAAAATGAAACCTGATTCAGCTGCCCATTTATGCACCATTTACGAAGTGCTGACTCTGAGCAGCGGTAGTAGGTGACTATCAGAACGTATTATTCTGAATGTGTCAATGCCCTATAACCAGCCAGCCAGACTGTGGCTCCCTCATTACTACCTACGTAACCCAGTCAAGTTACCTACTCTTTATACGAAACAAGTGATAACGCCATTTAGTCCACGTTTTATTCCCGTTTATAAATAAGTTTGTATTTGTTAAGATCTTCGCAAATGCTACCCAGAGTTCTGCTAATCCGAGTTTAATCAGCATCCAGTCTCTAAATTCGGAGACTTTCTTCTCCTCTCTCACAGGTCCTGATACAGGAAAGGGACAGAACAAGGAAATGGTCAGAAAATGAGTCAACGTACTGCGTTAATCCCAAAGCTCCTCAGTTTCTTTCCCAGCTCCTTCTCCAAGTTCGTTCTCAGCCCCTTAGAGGAGGAGTTGCTCTTCAAAGTCTTCCTTAAATACGTCTTCTTATTTAATTTCTGTTCATTTTCTCGCCCTGAATTAAGGTTTTATTAAAAAGCAGATTTAAAGAGAATTACAGAAATACATTCGGAGTGGAAAACAGCAACACCACTTTAAGACAAAGTAAATGTCTGTGAGAATTTAAAGTTTGGAGATTTTGTAATGCAAATCTTAGCTTCTAAAACTGATTTAAGTCTGCCTCCAAACTTAGTGACTTCTAAGACTACTGCCTGCCTACCAAAATTACAGTTAGTCAACTTTAGAAATAGATTATATATTTCTTTAGTGTTTAATGTTTTATCAGTGGGAGTATTTCCCCAAAAGTTCATCTCTAAGCCTAGTTAGAATTTATCTTATGAAGACAAAAAGTCCAATTTATTTAAAGTTTAAGTTTTAAGGAGATAAATTTAGTATATGCTAAGTACACATAAAACTTGGTGATTATTCTCCCCTTCCAAGTCTTTACCAAAACTGAAAAGAGGTTAACCAAGTCTTAGTAAGTGAAACAACTTATAATTTAAAACAAAAAAGCCAAACAAAGAAACTAATCAAAGAAAAAGCCCCAGGTCATATCTTTCCATTTTCCATCCTTTGCTCCTCCCTTCCTCATTGTGAGCTGGAGTGGAGCCCGGTAACGACAGCCTCAGCTCCCCTAGTCTACCTGTACTGCCCACTTAAAAAAAAAAAAGTCTAGTCCAAGAGGGCTTGGAACAGGATCCTAACAGCATAAGGTTTCACAGTGACGGTCAGTCTGTCCAAAGTAGCTTAAGACCTGACGAAAGAGACCTAACATCTGCCAGGGCAGAACCTTAGAGGCCGTCCAAAGCCAGATCTGAAAAAAGTCTGGCACATACACTGTCATTCTGGGATCCCATGTCCAAGCAGGTTCATTTCATTCAAAAGGACTGAAAAAGTGCCGTAAGCCAGTAAGAAATGTGTTCCTTCTTTGATGCTGGCTGCAGGGGACTGCCCCACCCCCCAACTACTCTCCTGCCTCAGCAGATGATACTTTCAGCAGTTGCCGCCACCTGGATTTGTGGAAGATCTTAAACAAAATGCCTTTTGCTTAACACATTTTCCAGACAGCTGTCTGATCCCAATGCTAGATCATATCTTGTTAAATTAATGAAGGGTTATTTTTTTGTGGGGTTTTTCTTTGTTTTGAGGAAAGCTCAGGCTGGCCTCAAAGCCACAGTGATGAAATGCTAGGATTAGAAGCCTGAGTCAAAATGTTCATCTATTAATTAAGTTGTGCTAAAAACAAAATTAGCTAAATTAATTTGCATATTAAATAGGAAAAATCCTGCATGAAGATGTATTTTTAATACTTTGCTATTCTGGCTTGCTCAGCTGTAAATATCACAGTATACATGATTACGTCATTAAAAGTCAGAGGTCATCTTAAATCTTATACTCTCAGCATTCATGAGGCTGAACAACTGCTAATGCTTTAGAAAATTCTGCAACCACACACATACACACAGAGACGTAAAGCCAAACCAATCAAAACAAAACAAAAATCCAACCACTTAACCAAACAACAAATACACTCTGTCCTAAGCACTGGTAACAATCAAATCAAAACATTCCACATCACTGGCTTTGCGCTGTCTAGTGGGCCAGTGTGGGTGGGGATCAGGGGGAAAAAAGGCTCTCAGAGTCACACTGCTGCCACTGAAACCAGTCCATAAAACGTTAGGGGCAACGTGTAAAAACAACATGAAAGCAAACCTCGTTAAAAATGCATTTTTAAAAGTGCCAATGATGAACACAGCAACACCAGGACTTGAAAATATATATTAGGTAGATATTATGAACGGGACTGGTTTAATCAATTTTCAATTTGTAGCTTTGTAAAAATAAGGAAAAATGATAAAAGTCCTATCAAACACAGGAGTTATAATTTTACGCATTATGGTTGAAGAGATGGCTCAGTAGTTCTGAGCATGCATGGCTCTCCCAAATGTTCTGAGTTCTCTTCCCAGCAACCATGTCAGGCAGTTTATCACCGCTTGTGATGCTCCCTCGAAGGGAATCCAGTGCCCTCTTCTGGCCTCTGTAAGCACTGCACTCACATGCATACTCCCACTTACATACACACATAATTACAAATAAAAAAAAGAACATTTTTTTAAGTTTACATATTGGAATACATATTTTTCACCTCCCTTCATGACAGAAATAGTTAAGAATGGAACCCTCATATTTATTATTAAATACTTTTCCACTTAAGAAGTGATGCATGGGGGCTGGAGTGTTGGCTCAGCAGTTAAGAGTATTGACTGCTCTTCCTAAGTTCAATTTCCAGCACCCACGTGGTAGCTCACAATTATCTGTAACTCCAGTTCCAGGGGATCTGACAGCCTCACACAGACATGCATGCAGGCAAAACACCAATGCACATAACAAATAAAAATAAATTAAGAAAAAATTTATAAGAAAAAGAAGTGATACACGGTAAAGCATTATTATTGATAAGGAAAAATCATAAGGAATTGATTGAAGCAAGTTTTCAGAATGTATGTCTAATGTTAGAAAAGACTCCTTGTGAAGCTGAGTGTTCCCAGCACTCGGGAGGTAGAGGCAGACAGATCTCTGTGAGTTCAAGGCCAGCCTGGTCTAGAGAGGACAGCCGGGGCTACACAGAGAAACCCTGTCTTGAAAAACACAAAAACCAAACCAACCCCCTCCCTGAGCATTATGGCACACAGCCGCAGTTACTGCTCTCGGGAGGGAAGGGCAGGGAGACCCAGACTTGACGCCCAGCTGGACTATGTGAAATCCTACCTCAAGCACACATTTTTAAAAAGAAAAGACAATTACACAATTTTTCATAAACTTCAGAAATATGTAAAAGCAATTTTTAGAAATGCCAAATGAAATATGTTAGCAATAATGGTTTAGCAGCCCCACTGTAACAGCCCCACATCCTACCACGGAGTACTATTTTCCTCTAACTACTTCATACCCGCTGCTTAGATCCTGGTTTCTTTTTTGACACTGAGAGTAATTTGGGGACTGGGGCTATGGCTCCCAGGTAGAACCCTTGCTGAGCATGTGCAAGGCCCTGAGTTCGATCCCCAGCACTGGAAAACACAGTAATTTGGAAATGGACGCTTTACTCATTCATTTCAGACTAACACTGTGAGAAACTACTGTGACACAAATAGTTTCACATCATCTGGTATAAAACATACTGTGTTGCTGTTGCATCTGGTCAGCACATCTGTACTGAAATAAAGGATTTTTGTTTTTAAGTTTCCTGACATAGAAAATTTCTTATTAATTTGCCTGCAGAAAAAAACGCAATAAAGCAGAGGACATAGGAACGTTAGGAACGTTAGGGGAACAAGACAACACATGCTGATATCCTATCAGTGGAAACGGCATTCAAATCCAGACGCCTTTCTTGTTTTCGGTACGGCATGATCCGCAGCGCGGACTTGGACTCTCAGCTCCAGGTGTGAGTAAATAAGGAATGCTGGCGCTTTGTTACCTTTTTCTTCCTCTGAAGAAAGTTCTTCTATCGGCTCCAGGACGTGTGACGAGAATACCTGCTCTGTTCCTGAGGAAGGAGAGGAGTAACGCAAATGTGTTTGCTTCCTCCCAAATAGTTTACAGACATACACATGTATATACAAACTACTCTGTGTGTGTGTGTATATATATATATATATATCCACAGACATATTCTGCCAAAATAGCAAAGATCTACTGGGATAATATTGAGGGAGACACTTTTGATTTTATTATTTTATTTATATATTCTTTTTTTAAAAGTAGCTGAGGCTAGCCTGGAACTCTCTATGTAGCAAACAATGACCTTGAACCTTGATCTTGATTCTACCTCCTAAATGACTGAATTATAAGGATGGAGCTACCATGCCTGGCTGAGGCAACAAGTGGTCACTTTTCCAGGAACTCTTCAATTTCCAGGTGTTTTCTATTAACTTCAAATATCATTTTAAAACTATATATTTTAAGTACTTAAATGAAAACTTCTCATTCATTAATCTCTTGCCTGACACACGGGTCTAATGTCAAAAATCCTTTCCAATGAGCCATCTATCTAAAACAGAATGCCAGAAATAAACAGAAGCCTTAAATAAAACAGAAGCCAGACCTCCCAAGGGGATGTATCGGGCCTGGATAGCTCACTCCCATGCCTGGCCACCTGTCAATCCTCTGAACTGTTGGCTAGCAGTGTGCCAAGATGAAGAACTAGCAGAACATGAGCCTGAGACAGAGGCAGGTAAGCAGCAATAAAGAGACCCATTCTTAAAGACATCCACATCCCCAAATCCCGTTCTACCCTGGAGAGCCCCAGGTGAGGCTACAGGCTAGAGAAGAGTCCAGCCCACTGCTGGGTGAGGTGAAGAGAGCTGCAGTTTACCCCAGAACTCAGATGGAGACTGGGAAATGACATCTCTGGTTGACTTTTAGCAGGGACGTCTATCCACCTGCACAAAGAAATCTGCCAGCTCAATCAAACAAAGCCCCGTCCTGAGAAAGAAGGAAAATGCTGCATGGGAAAGGTGCAGTGATAGCACTCAGGATGTAGGCATGGCAACACCCAACCATCAACGCTGGCTTACATGATGCATGGCTCACACACCTGCAGCTCAGAGATGACAAAGGGCACTTCTTCACTTCACACTTTCACCTTGGAGGTGAAAGCCATTTCTTTCTATCTTAGCCTCCAGAATGGTGTTGTGTAACAGTTTCCTCCAAGATTGAAACATTCTATCCTGCAGGAATCTCCTTAAGCAGGAAGGTAAACAATTAAAATAGCTTCAGGAAATCCCTGAAGCTGAGCAGACTCACTAGGCCCCTCCCTGCCAGAGTAAACAATAAAAGCTGAGTCCCTCTCAGACAGAGTTAAGTTGCAAAGAAAACTCTCAGACGAGCCAAGTCGCAAAGACTCAGAACAGACCAGCTGCCTGGGAGAAACAGAAACCAGCTTCCTGGAAGAGGTTGAGAACAGTCACTTGGAAAGGACACTCTCTAACCTGATGAGCTGCCTGCAGGCTGTGCAGTGTGCTCCAGGGTCCCAGCTTTGTAAGCCGTCACCCATGCTGGGGTGGGCCTTGGTGATGCAGCTGTCTCAGCCACTTCTGTTCCTGGACGTGACCCTTCCCCCATATTCTTGTAAGTGACCCCAATAAAACCCACTGGTTCACCAAGTTGGAGTTTTGAGTTTGGTGGTGTCTGTACTTTGATCTGTTGGGGGCTCCCTACAGAGGGTGAGCAGACATGTATGTTGCATCTCTCCCCAAGAAAAGTTTGTCTCACAACAAACAGGGAGTGGGCCACCAGTTACTGAGTGTTCACTAGGCAGCCGGGCAAGGATCTGAGTTGCTACACACCAAATACTTGGGTACTTGGGAAGTCTGGCTTTTATTAATGGGTATTTCCAGTACAGTAATCTGAATGGATGTGTGGCTGCGGCTGCGTGAACAAATAAACTTACATATGTATATATATATAATATATATGAGAAAAAATGTAAGAATCAACTCTTGTTGCTTTGCCAGAAAGCCAGTCAATCTACTAACTGTCATATTTTTTTTTTATTTTTTTATTTTTTTTTGGTTTTTCAAGACAGGGTTTTTCTGTGTAGCCCTGGCTGTCTTGGAGCTCGCTTTATAGACTAGGCTGGCCTTGAACTCACAGAGATCTGCCTGCCTCCTGAGTGCTGGGATTAAAGGTGTGCCACCACCACCACCCAGCTTTAAACGATATTCAAATAAACTTTGGAACACAGTCTATTTCTAGGTAGGGTACAGGAGGATACAACTTTAAATTTGAAATGGGCCCACAGCTCCTTGGAGGGGAATTTAAGTTCATCAGGTACCACAAAAATTTTTCAAAATTGTGATTCAGCATTGATACTTTAAGATTATTTCTAGCTTGAAATACAGAAATGAAAGACCTAAGGATGACAACTAATTTCATGGTTAAAAATTAAGTTTTTTTCCATTTTGTTTTTATGTATATAGGGATTTTGACTGCCATGTATGTGTACTCTGTGTGCAGTGCCCAGAGAAGCCAGAAGAGGGTACCAGATCCCCTGGAAAGGAGTTGTGCATTGCCCACATGGGCGCAGGGAATTGAACCTGGGTCCTCTGGAACAACAGCTAGTGCTGTTAATATCTCAGCCATCTCTCCAGCCTCAATTTCAGTTTTTAAAAAGTCACACAGTAGCCAGGTGAGTCTCCTAGCCAAGGGGCCACCCCCCTGGGGAGGCAGGCTCACCTTAAACCATGCTAATGCAATAGATGGGATGACTAACTCCTTCTACTGAGGTCTAACTCAGGATCACTGAGTCAGCAGCTGCTAATGGGCACTCACTCCTTTTTGCAGTTTCCTACTCCAAAACAGGGCAGAAAAAGTTTGAAGAAAAGACTGTTTTAAAAGAACAGAGATTTGTAAGACAAATTAAACATGAGCCTTTTCTATCAAATGCTAAAAAACTTGAGCACAGGACAAGGAATTCAAATCTTTTTATCTCCCCTGCCTTGTAGGACTTTTATATGCAAATATTTTACCCCCTTCTCCCACCAATAAAACTTTATTTACACAAAGATTCTGCTGCATTCTGGGATTGATGTGGCTGACCCGATTCTCTCTTCATTACCTGTATACCCTTTCTTTTAAGACTAACCAATCAAATAAGACTATGAGGTACAACCCCAGCCAATGGGTGAAAAGGCACGGTTGTCACCTGAGTTAGAGTAAAAACCAAGTGTGCTTCCTGTCTCTGTGCTTGCTCTTCCGAACGCTGCCTCTAGATGGAGTCGTTTTGTCTTGCCTATGTACTAAATATACATACATCACACATGTAGATAATTTTCTTGTCTTTTCAATACTAAGGCAAATTTATGCAAGTTGAATATGCATTTTATCTATTATTAGTCTAAAGGAGAAAAAGGTCCTGTGTGTTTTAAACTCCCATAAATAACAAAATCCAGCAAGTAGGTTTCATATTGTGATTCAATACATTCATCACAAGCCAGCCATGGATTCAGGGATCGCTACTAAAGACCATCATGCACGGATGACAAGATTTATGAAGACAAAGAGTCGAATTTAGTTCCATCAGGAACTGAAGCCTACTCTTCTGTTTGTTTTTAATTAGAGTCTCCCTGTGTCGTCCTGGCTGGCCTATAACTTTCTCTGTAGACCAGGCTGGCCCACGACTTGCAGTGACCCTGCTGATTCTGCCCTACAAGTGCTGAGATTTCAGACCCATACCACCACACCCAGCTCTTGTCTACTTTTCTTTCAATTAAAAACAAAAACAAAAACAAACAAACAAAAACACTGATTCATTGATTGATCGATTGGCTCACGCGCGTGCGTGCATCAGTGTGGGTATGGGAGGACCATGGCATGCATATGAAGTCAGTAGAACATGAGTCTCAGTCCTCGTCTCCCACTGTGCTCACAGCTTTGTGTGCGGGGGCTGCTGGCTTGGGCTTCCCGGGACTCTCATGTCTCTGCCTCCCGTTCACCTCTGTAGCACTGGGATTCCAGATGTGGGTTCTGGGGATCCAAACTCTAATCCCCACACTTGTGTGGCAAGTGCTATATCTACTGAGCTGTATCGGCTACTACTCAGCCAACGTCTGTTCTTTTAAGGGTCAAAACCCAAAGTGGAAGGAGGTAATCATTAGATTCTAAACAATCTGTAGACAGGACAGGAATGAAGCGGTCCCCCTGCCTTAATTCTTTGTAACACACAGCAGCTGTGTTTTGTTAGCTATCGCATACGCATGTTTCCTGTAACATACGGGAAAACATAACGAGCAAGGGATAGACACTGAAAGAACCCCAGTTCCATAGACGAGAAATACAGATGCAAATAGTCATCCATCTACCTGAACAGATGTTCTGTTCGCACCCACTGTCCTGTCTGAGGAACCGGTTCTGGCAAGGATTTCATCCCTAACGCCTTGTGCAGGTTATTGCCTTTGGTTTCTCTTTTTTCTACATCTTCCTGACCAATCGTTGAGACCGTTTGTTTAAAAGAGGTGACTAGCCACCACACTGAAAGTTACAAAAACAAACAGAAATGCCCTGGGGCATGTGCTGGTTGGCTGGCCTTCCTCGGGACCTACCCCTCCACCAAGATCATAAATAAATGAAGTACCGAAGTCAAAAGTGCTGCGGGTAACCCCAACAACACACGCACACACTGTGGCTTTACGGCGTTGGCATCATGTTTGGTTTGCAGTCATGTAATCTGTGAAGACAGTTTTACTAACTGCTTTGTAGTTACTAAAGTGCTTCCTGTTTTATATCATCGAACCCCGCTGGCAATTTGGGTTAATGAATTATCTAACTCGGGGTGGAAACTGCACCCCAAACATCAAGGCTGTGGTTGAAACCTACCATGTACCATGGTCAGGCTGGGTGGGCCATCCAGAGTCTGTGTGGCTGAGGCGCTCACTGAAACAGAACAAAAGGACAAGCTCACTGGCTTCGCCGTGACGACCTAAGCACCTGACCACACACCCTCCAAAAAGATACAGACAGCCCACAGGAAGCACATGCCTCAGACAACAGGTGCTAGCCGGCTGGCTTATTTGATTTTTTAAGATATTTTTTAAAATATTATTTTGAGGTGCCAGGGATAAAGCCCAGCGCCTGTGCATGCTAGCGAAACATTCTACACCAAGTCTTCAAAAATAACTTTACCGAGAAATAATTACTTGTGTGTGTGTGTGTGTGTGTGTGTGTGTGTGCGTGCGCGCACGTGTGCTCGTATAGTTTTTAGGATATTCACAGAACTATGTGACCACAATCACTAGCTAATCTTAGAGCTTTATCAATCTTCCTTAAATGCCGACACCTGTTAGCTGTTGTGGCTCCTTTCCTACCCACCTCTTCAGCCTCTAGAACAAGTTCTGTCACCTGTGTCTGTGACCTGACTGAGTGTTTCACACATACGGAACTACACACTGTGTTCTGGCTTCTTCTAGTCAGCGTGTTTTCACTGTGCAATAGGTCACAATTAGCACTATTTTTATGCAGTGTAATATGTCACAATTAGCACTATTTTTATGCACTGTGTAATATGTCACAATTAGCATTATTTTTATGCAGTGTAATATGTCACAATTAGCATTATTTTTATGGTCCAGTGTATAACTGGACCCTGTCTATTACTTAATGGACATTTATGTTGTTTCCATTTAGGAAGACTGAGTTCTGAAAAATATCCCAAGCATGAGGCTAGATGTGAAGGAATTATTAATTCAGGCACAGCTTGAGACAGAGGGAACCTGACTCAGTCAATACTAAATGCTATTTTTAATTTCCCCAGAAAGGTAAATCCTTCAGCCTCTTTTCCAAGATTTCACAATTTCTATCTGAGAGTCCCTGGAGTATCTAATTACTCAGGGTTCTTTCTCCCTGTTAAACAGCTCACCTATTAGTTTACTATCTCTTTCTCTAGCTCATCTTTAGTCCTAACTCTACCTTAAAAATACTGGTCATAATCTTGTTACTGCTGCACGCTTACTTTTTTTTTTTTAAACAAAAAATTACTGGCAAAAGCATTCCACTCATAACTGTCCTTAAATTACTAGAAAAGTAGAAAATAGGACTTCTGGACTCATTTGCAACTTGTGTAGTCTAGATCAAGTTTTTGCCAACTACAGTCTGTGAGAAATATGGAGCCTGCTGATGTTTCTGTAAATAAAGTTTTATTGAAACATGGCCAAGTTCATTGTTTTATTGTCTACAGCTAGTTTTGTAATGGTATACTACAACTATATAGTTTTAGAAGAGCATCTTGCCATGTAACTTCAAGTAGTTACTCTCTCAATATACTCTTTACAGGAAAAAGCACCGAAAAAACAAAAACTGATCTAGATGTTATTCCAGCTTTAAAGCCAAAAGACGCCGCTGTGTTAGAACTGATCCTCTCCAGTGCACCTCGGAAACCACAGAGCGCTCTCCTCCATGATGGAAGGCACTAACGGGACTGAAATGAAGGTCTAACCTCATCACACCAGGCTCTGCCTGAGCTTCACACCAGGCTCTTCCTGATCTCCACACCAGGCTCTTCCTGAGCTCCACACCAGGCTCTTCCTGAGCTTCACACCAGACTCTTCCTGAGCTCCACACCAGGCTCTTCCTAATCTCTACACCAGACTCTTCCTGAGCTCCACACCAGGCTCTTCCTGAGCTTCACACCAGACTCTTCCTAATCTCCACACCAGGCTCTTCCTGAGCTCCACACCAGGCTCTTCCTGAGCTCCACACCAGACTCTTCCTGAGCTGCACACCAGACTCTTCCTGAGCTCCACACCAGGCTCTTCCTGAGTTGCACACTTCACTCCCAGATGGCAGCAGGAAAGTCAGTCCATCCCAGATGACTGACCGCTGTCTGCATCGCGAAGAAGCACACCGGCAGTCCACAGGTTTGACCACATCCACCGTATGCACTGGGCACTAGAAAGCCTCCATCTTGCCAGGAACGGATCAGATTTATTGATCATGTCACTCCAATGCTGACCTTTCCGTTAGTATTTGGATCTTTCTATCTGAAACTCGAGGGTATGTTCTCGAAGAGAACTTCCCTGCCATCCCTAGAACCTGGGGCTTTTAGATCTTTCTCCAAGCCAGAGGAGGGGTTGAGGATTGGGGATGAGCAAACCGCCCTTACGGGACCCTACATATGGCTATGGAGTCGCCCCCACCTCCCCTCACCCAGTGACATCAGTACTTTTTCTTACCATATGTACCACGGGGGGAATTTACACATTCTTCATGTTAATTTGCACAAACAACCATACAAACATTATGTATATTTTAAAACATAAAAATATTTGAAAAACTGAAGAATGAATTCTTTAATATGTCAAAATCTTAATAACTGATTTCTCACATCCCATTAGGTCTGGTTGCCTACCCCAGACCATCTGGACAGTCCACTTGGAGAAAATCACTCCCAACACAGCTTGCTGTTGTTTTTTTCTTTTCTTTACTGTTTCTCTATTTGGCGATATTTCCTTTGTTAGTTTTCTTTTAACGTTCCCTGCTTCCCTGAAGTATGTTTTTTATTTCCTGAGTCCGGGTCCTCCTCTTAGCACGGAGCACTGCTGCCCCCCCCCCCCTTGCCCCCCCCCCCCCCCCAATCTCTCTGGCTTTAAGAGGCAACAGAGGCAAAGACAGCGATGGAAACTATCTAGAGTTCCCAGACACACCACTAACGATGTGCTTCGTCACTCCGCAGTCCTGGTGCTGCCGGCCGGTGTCAGCATCGTGCCGTCTCAGGCCTGAGTCCACTAGTGCTCCAAAGCCCTGTGCACACAGTGCACCTGACTGTCCCTCACAAGGATCACCTGCTCTCCGACTTCCTCTACCCAGAGGTCTGTTCTTCTCCTTTCAGAAATAAAAAATATTTAAATTATTTGAAAAAAAAAGTATGAGACAATCGCATCTTTGTGTGTACACGCACACATGTCCGTGTGTGTGAGTACATGTATATGCACACAAATGTGTGTGTGTGCGCGCGCGCGTGCACGCGCGCAACTGTGGAAGGTGAGGATCAATGTCAAGTGTCTTCCTCAATTGGTCTCCATTTTATTATTATCAGATTTATTTTATTTATTTATGTCTGTATGTATTTGTGTCTGGGAATAGGTGTGACAAGGGTATGCATAATTGTGTATGCAGGGGCCAGATGAGGGCAATTGATCCCTCAGAGCTCAAATAACAGGTGTTTATAGAATGCCTGGATCTGAATTCCAGTCCTCATAACTGCTCTTAACCTCTGAGCTATCTCTCTAGCTTATCTTTGGTTTGTTTGATTTTTGAGACAGGGATTCTCTGTGTAGTTTTGGTGCCTGTCCTGGAACTCACTCTGTAGCCCAGGCTGGCCTCGAACTCAGAGATCCCCCTGCCTCTGTTTCCCGAGTGCTGGGATTAAAGGCGTGCACCACCACACCAGCTATCTACTGTATCTTTTAAGAAAGATTTCTGACTGAACCCAGAGCTTGCAGATTTGGCTAGACTGCCTACTAACAAGCCCCAGAGATTCCTGTCTCCACCTCCTAGTACGGGGATTATCGACATGTGCTACCGGGCCCAGCTTATACCTTGCTTGTCCCTGAGTGCTGGGACCAAACTCAGGTCCCCACACTTGCATAGCAAAGATTTTACTGCCTCAGCTCTCTCCCCCGTCCCCAGATTTGATCTTGCTGGTTTACAACTGCATCTTGACAAGTCCAGGCCCTAGATCGGATGCCCACGCTGGTCACAAGAAGGGACAGGGGACCTGCTAAAGCCCTCAGCATGGAGACTCAGTCATGTCAGCGGCCTTGGCCACTAACCATGCTCTTCCCAGGGTCCCTCGGGAAATCCCAAAATGGGAACTTGCGTGATGCCAAAATTTTTACTCATTCTTTTATAAGTCAAATTGCCAAATAATAACTAAGCAAAATCTACAAGATCTACAGCCTTGGATTACACAGCTAAGTCAAAGCCAGAACCAAAATGGATCACATGTCATCACCAAATATATTGTTTCCAAGAAAAAAAGTCTCTAAAAAATTAAGCAAGCAAGAAAAAGTGAGCACAAAGCTATTTTAGACCTTGAACCCACACAGATGCTTACTGGGCACAGCAGGACCAGCTGATCTAGAGTCCAGTGCTTGCCAGGTCACAGGATTCCCTGAAACGACAGAAATGGAAGTTAAACTGAAAACTGTAAGGCAGAAGCAAGTTTGGCAGCAAATCACCCTAAATTCTGTCACCAGTAAAACAGCCAAAGAGCTTCTGCGACACAGAGTGCCTCGCTCTGCGGAGTGTGCTTGACTCTCATTTTCTTCTTTTTTCTTTTTTCTTTTTTTGGAATGACATCAAGTCATCTAACTATATTTAAATAAGCATTAATTTATATCTCTTCTCCCTTGAGCCCTCATTATTCTAAGAGAAGTTAAGGGAATCATGAACTTTGCCCCTCTTCTTTGCCAAACATTTATCCCATAAAAAGATGGAAGGGAATCCAGCTTGTGTGTCCCATTACCAATCCAGCTTGTGTCCCTCAAGCAAGCAAAGTTCCTTAACAGTCCGAGCCACCCCGGCCAAGCCTGGGATCTCTGGGCAGAAGTCTAGCTTTTAGCTCCCCTTCCCCTTCCGATCCAAATCGTGACTGGTGGAGATGGCCAGGCCACTGCTGCAGTGGTCGTAAGTACTGCCACCACGCCTAGAATCAGGCTGTAACCCTCAACAGCTGCAGGGAGGGACGCAGGAACCTCTGCGGTGTTTCAGCACGGTCTGATGTCGGTCCTAACAGCCAGTGCTAGGAGTGCCACTGCTGTACTTCAAGGGAGTTCTTCCACTTCATCTTTGCTTCAAAGCTTTAGCTAAGGTACTGTTGGATTCCCAGTGTCGGAGATGAAGAAACTGCATGCAGACTCACA
>CABHPP010144512.1:55645-86262 GCA_902168425.1 Peromyscus attwateri | reverse complement strand
TATAACTGAATCTCTGTACCCTCTGACATCCTTTTCCCTTTCACTGCACCCCCACCCCAGCCTTGACTTCTAAATTAAACTTCTTTAGATCTGGTATCTTAGTAAGCTCTTACAGCATTTATTTTTCTGTGCCTGGCTTATTTCACTTAGACATGTCACCTGAGGTCTGTAAAGTTCAGGTCCGTACATGTTACAAAGGACAGGAGTCCTTGGAAAGAGGGACTCCGACCACATGCAGCTGTAACAGCAGCTGCCACACTTTGCCATGTTCCCTGTGCTCTCAAGACAACATCAAGATGCTCCATTCCTAAATACCAGCATGAATTTCCTCTTTTATTTTTGTTTATTTTCATTTTATGTGTATGAGTGTTTGCCTGCATGTGTGTCTGTGCATGCAGTACAAGCAGAGGCCAGAAGATGATGTCAGATTCCAGGAACTGGAGTTACAAGTGGTTGTGAGTTGCCGTGTGGGTGCTGGGAACTGAACCTAGGTCCTTTGGAAGAATAGCCAGTGCTCTTAGCTGCTGAGCTGTCTCTAGCCACAGCATAAATCCCTTAAGAACAAGACTGTTCCCTTCAGATTGGCCATGCTACTGTCCAGTTTAGGAAAGCTAATTCCTAGGGTGTGACTCCCATGTTCAGACCTCTTCACTTGCCTCCAGAATGACTTTGGTTCTGCCTCTGGCTCTTTCAGCCTGCAGTATCCTCACCCTTTTGTTTTGTATTACTGTGACATTGACCTTATGAGTCTAGTCACAGTTTCCTGATTTCAAATCCAAATGTGCAGGTGTTCTTCCTTGATTCAAGCATCAAAGATTTCTCAAACGCTGTCTATATCAAGCCCCCTCCTCTTGAATTCTACAGATGGGTGATGCATTACCAGACGTGCAGGTATTGTGTCCTTCTGGCCACACCCACTCCAAGCACCCCTCACAGGCAGCTTATTCTGGGAAATGGGAGCCAGAGCTGGATTTATATCATAGTCCCACCGTGTACTTTCTCAGTGGCCTTTTACTGGTTCCCATCCCTCCCAACCTCTCCATTTTCAGAACAAAAGGTGGAACCTTTAACCCTGCCCACCTTTTCTATTAAATCTCTTCCTGGTTTTCCCAGAAGTACTGCTTACAAAACATACCTGTAGCTTCTTACCTCTGGTTAGCTGCTTCCTGAACCAGCCATTTCTTGTGCCCATTCCTGTACTATGATTGGGGTAAGGGGGCATGTGAGTTCCCGCATGCCCTGAAATGACCACATGCTCTTCTCTGTCCTACAGCTGAGATCCTGGAGCTGGCTGGCAATGCAGCAAGAGACAACAAGAAGGGACGGGTCACTCCGCGGCACATCCTGTTAGCTGTGGCCAATGACGAGGAGCTGAACCAGGTATGGGCTCTCCAGCCCGCCCCCAGGCATGCGGGCGCACACTGGGGCACACACTCGGACTACCCTTCCTCTCCAGCCCACCCCCAAGCATGCTGGCGCACACTCGGACTACCCTTCCTCTCCAGCCCGCCCCCAAGCATGCTGGCACACACTCGGACTACCCTTAGAGGCTATGGTGGCTCGCAAGACCTCGAGCAGCTTCTTGTCTGTTGGGGCTTCACTGGGAGTGGGGTCAGGAGATGACAAGGGTCCTTGGCTCTCCTGGGAGAAATGATAGTGCAAATTGAAACCAAGTGAGGACTCAAGGAGTCTATCCCTGTGTAGTCTGAGTCTCTATGCTTGTAGCTGCCACAGAAGTAGGAGCTGAACCAGCTCAGAGAGTGATACGTATGAGCAGGGCTGACTTCTTGAATGAGGCAGGGCACTCCTGGAGCAGGGTGGTGTGGCTCACCACCTATGACTTTGGTTTTCCTGCAAGCTGCTAAAAGGAGTCACCATAGCCAGTGGGGGTGTGTTGCCGAATATCCATCCTGAGTTGCTAGCGAAGAAGCGAGGATCCAAGGGAAAGTTGGAAGCCATCATCACGCCTCCACCAGCCAAAAAGGCCAAGTCTCCATCCCAGAAGAAGCCAGTGGCTAAGAAAACAGGAGGCAAAAAAGGGGCCCGGAAGTCTAAGGTATGGGATCTGGCAGGGATGTGTGGGATGGGATAAGTAAGGTCATGGGGGACCTCCCAGCCCTTTTCAGAGCTGATCCCCATCAGGAAACTGACTGAGACAGGAACATGTGGAAGTCCAACTCACTGGCTAATCAAGAGTGTCTTATGGAACCTGGCCACAGTTGGAGGAGTGAACCCCTTGGGACTTGGGGATGGATAGTGGGTGTCCTGGGAGCAGTTGGAGGTGGGTGATAGCCCAGCCCTACGCCTTCTATACCTGGTCTCCCACGTAGATGCGAGAGCCTTTGGAAAGGTTTTTCTTGTGCTGGAGATCAGCCACCATATAGTCCTCAGAGTGGCCATCTGCCTGCAGGCTTTGATGCTGAGTTGTACAATCTCTTTGTGTTGCCATGGCGACGTGTCCTCCCTTGGGTGTGCTGTAGCAGGAACACTCCAGACCAGTTGTCATTCGGAACACTTGCTTCAGTCCAGACAGTCTTCAGGCAGTTCCTCACAGACCTAGCTTCACTGGAAAGTAATGTGGATTACTCCGCTGATCTGTGGAGAGGAAAACCCTCTCATTAGCATGACCTAGAGTTATTTTGATGGGAAAGGGCAAACAAATCCCCATCTGTTCACACTGTTTTGGAGTTTGTGTTAGTTGGGGAAAAGGTGCTGTCCCTCACACACACTTGTGAGTGCAAACAACACTGCCATGAAATCAAAATCTAAATAAATACCTTTCCAAGGCCCAGAATTGTTCCACATTCCTGGAAAGAGAACCCTGACCTTGAGCAGCTCGTATTTCCAGATACTTGCATTCAACCTTGCTCAGGAGTTCTGGAGGAGGTGGGGCAGGCAGGGCAGGACTTCACAGAATGTTCCTTGTTCATTTCTGCTAACTGTAAAGGGAGCAGGTTGGAGGTTCCCTTCCCTCTTTCTGTTTGCAGTTGGGAGGAAGGGCAGGGCAGAGGAAGCAGGACAAGTGCCAGGACGGCCCTTTGGAATGTCAGAAGAAGCACAGAGAAGCCACGCCTCCTCTCCCTTGAAAATGGACCCCGGGGCCTGGCTGCCCGCAGCAAGGCCCTGGAGTTAGGTGCTGGCACAGCAGGGTGGACCATGTGTTGAGCTTGGTCCTTACCCTCTTTCATGCACTCAAGTTGTGCCATCTGAACAGATCTACAGATGCCAGGGCCTACAGCAAACCTGACCGAGCCTTGCTCCCCTTGACCCTAGTCTTCTGTCATAGGTTGAGTGTCTGTGGTATGTGTGTGTGTGTGTGTGTGTGTGTGATTTGTGGGATGTATGTATTTGTGTGTGTCTGTGATGTGTGTATATGTGTGTGGTATGTGTGAGTGTATTTGTGTGTGTGGTGTGTGAGTGTATTTTTGTGTGTATGTGATGTGTGAGTGTATTTGTGTGAATGTGTGTATTTGCAAGTGTGTGTGGTGTGAATATATTTGTGTGTGTGGTGTGTATGAGTGGATTTGTATGTGTGTGGCATGTGTATGAGTGGATTTATGTGTGTGTGAATATGAGTGTGTGTGTGTGTGTGTGTGTGTGAATATGAGTGTGTGTGTGTGTGTGTGTGTGAATATGAGTGTGTGTGTGTGTGTGTGTGTGTGTCACTCCAGTCCCTAGTAGCTATGTCCCTAATAACCATATGTCAATAATCACTTGAACACTCAACTTCTCCTTTGATTACAAAAGCAGGGAGCCTGTGATGGTGGTCTGTTTTTCTTCCACACAATAAAACACATTGTCTGCCTACTGTACCAGTATTTGGCTGACATTAAACCCTGGGGGAGGCTGAAATTGGAGCCGTGAACAGCTAATTTTCAAAACATTTGTTTAATGTAAATTGTGTCAGCTCCCAGCAACAGTGGAGGACCTGGCATCTCCGTGTTGCTGTGGAACATCCTGAAAATCACCTTTCCAGGGGCATGCACAGCGCACCTCACCTCAGAGACGTGCTAAAACACTTGCACTGAAAGACAGTTGGTGTTTTTCAAGTGTCAACACTTGACATCCAAATCATAATTCCTCCCTCAATTCTATATAATTTGAAGGTTTTGAAAATCTCCAGTGTGACAGTTGAGGCAGCTATGGTGGGAACAGTCAGAGGGTACAGAAAACCCTGCAGCTCAAGTCCAGAGCTCTGGCTATGCCCTAGGCTCTTCCTACTTGGGTGGCCTCAGGAAAGTCTGCTCCCTTCTCTGCCTTGGTCTGCCCTAGCCCATTAAAATGACAGGGTCTGTTCCAGCCTACAAGCCAGTGACTCTGGGGATATTGCATAATATATTTTTGTATAGGTAATGTGTGTAAGTTTGGAGGCAGAAAAAAAAAAGGTCTTGCTCCCATCACTGTCTATAATGAATTATTAACCTACCTTTTAGAAAGTCTGTGTATATAAAAACATATATGTATGGGAAACCCTTCTATCTTAGATGTTTAAAACGTTAAGTCACTGGTTTGGCAATGTAGTGTAGTGTCAAAAGTGGAAGGCCTAGGGTCTGTGACCTGGCTATATTCTAATTATGCCATTTGTGTGTTCTTGGCAAGTTCCTTATGATGCTCAGTTTCCCCATCTATGAAGTGAAGCTACAACACAGGGAACTTGGGAGGCTTAAAAGAGAATTCATGCAAAGCATGTGAAACAGTCTGTGTCATGGCGGGAGCTGTAGCTGCCCTGACCTGGGCCGTCCTCTCTTCCTGTTGCATTCTCAAATCCACCCTTTCCTGTGTGAAGACCCCACCCCCAGGTGATGAAGGTGTGCTTACTGCTCACTGCCTGGCAAAAGGCCAGGCTGATTTTGGTGAGTGCCTCTTTTCTGAGGAATAAAGTGCAAATTAAGTGATTAATGGTCTGTTACAGCAGTGGTTCTCAACATGTGCGTTGTGACCCCTTTGGGAGTCCATATAAGATATTTACCTTACAATTCATAACAGTAGCAAAATTGCAGTTATAAAGTAGCAATGGAATGATTTTATGGTTGGGGGTCACCACAACGTGAGGAACTGTGTTAAAGGGTCACAGCCTTAGGAAGGTTGAGAACCACAGTGTTAATGGATGTCAATAAAAAAGAGTTGATTCTTATGAGGAATTACCACCCTGACAGTTCACTGACCTTTGACTGATGGAGAGTAGATGAGGCATAGGTGAACTTGGCGGGCAGGCCTTGCTCCATTTTATTTAATATTGAGTTCAGCAGTGTAAATGTGACTCCAGACTGACTCTGACCTGCTATCCTTTTTCAGAACAGCCTTCTACATGACCAATATACAGCACTTTTGCATTTATATAAAAATAAGAGTCTGAAAACCTTACAGTCATTTGAGTTACATGGGATTGCTTAGATTTTCTTCCAAGCTTCGATCAGAGAAGAATCTACTCCCTTGTATACCCACTTTAGGAGAGAAGAGGCATTTTTCTTCTGTAATTGCAGGCAATGTGCTTCAATTACACATGGTTATGATTTGAATGTGGTGGCTTCTTGCATGCAGACCGCTGGGCTAACCTGGGGCTTCTGCTGCTTCACAAAGGCCTAAGTTCTCTGCAGAGTGGATGCTTCTCTGTGCAGCACTTACTGGTTGCTCTCATTCAGTCAGGAGTCGCCAGCCTCAGTTCCATTTTCCAAGTGAGGAGTCTTAAGGGAAGGCAAGCAGTTTTCAGTTTGCCCAGGTCACACAGCTAGTGGAGCCAGGGTTCAGATGCAGAAATTACAAGTTCAAATACTATCACTAGTGAGGCAGGAATCCTACTGTTCTGATGGTAGAGGACTGCAAAGCCACCCACTGCAGGGTAAATGGGGTCACCACAATCTTAACAAATCACTGCTGGAAGCCACGAACATCGTCACAACTTAATCTGCTTACACCAGTGGCTGCTTGCATGGTACATGGGAACTGGGAAGCCTCTCCACAGAAACATGCCCTGACAGTGGATGTCTGACACCTGTCCACAGACACCTGTCCACAGACACCTGTCCACAGACACCGGCTCTGACGGTGGATGTCTGACACCTGTCCACAGACACCTGTCCACAGACACCGGCTCTGACGGTGGATGTCTGACGCCGTCCACGAGGCCGTCTCAGCACTTAAAAGGCAGTGTGCTTCTCTATCTGCTTAACCCTCAGGGAGACACCTGCACCCCATTCCTGGCCACGGACTGAGCAATCCCCCTATGAATGACGCTGTGCTGACTAGAACAGTGGTGTTTAAGCTTTTTGTTTACAACCTCCTGAGAGAATTTTCAAAAAGCTTTGTATACATTTACATTTAAAATCTGACAGATTCTTCATAAGAAATTTAAGGTTATTTTTGGTATTCTCTCTCTCTCTCTCTCTCTCTCTCTCTCTCTCTCTCTCTCTCTCTCTCTCTCTCCCTCCCTCCCTCTCCCTCTCCCCCTCCCCCCTGTTTATATGCATTCAGTAGTGTCAGCTACCCAGTACAAATTCACAACAAAACAGTTTACTAACACTGGAAAATTTGCATCTTTTTACTTACCTTTCTTTCACTTACCCTACAGAATTTAATTCTAATACTTTATTAAAGTGTGTGTGTGTGTGTGTGTGTGTGTGTGTGTGTGCGTGCGCGCGCGCCACCATTTGAGTATGAAGTCAGAAGACAACCTCTTGGGTTCAGTTCTCTCCACACCTTTACGTGGGTCCTGGGGATCAAGCTCAGGTCACCAGGCTTATGTGGTCCCTGCCTTTCTCTGCTGAGCCATTCCTCTGGCCTCATGTGATGTATCTTTGTGCTTAGTGTTTTAGTGACGTTTGTAGTAGAACACTGTATATTTCAATTCATTTGAAATAGTTTTTGTGATCTTATACTAAATGATGTACATTTTCCAAGATAACTTAATAATATAGATTTAATCAAACCAATAAATGCATTCCAGGTTTTAGAGAAAAAATGAAATTTTATTGGAAAAGCATCTCGTAGTAGGATGAATGATTCCTCCTCAGCTGGTTCAAGGATCCTAAGATGTATGAATTGCTAAGATGAGATGAAGGTCAGCATCCTGTTCTGTAGCACGAGCTGTAAAGACTCTGAAAACCTTGCTCCTTAGAATGATAAGATGAGAACAGAGAGGTTTGTCACAGCAACGTTGCTCTATCCTCTCTTTTCCTGGTACAAATGGTCAGGTTAGCAGTCTCCCATCAAGTTTACAAGTGAGTTACAAAACAGCATGGTGTTCTTAAGCACTCCCCCTCACCAGGTTTCCTTGCTGTTAGCCTGCCACACTCACTACTGAGTCCCAGCTGACATTGGGACATTGCCATTGACAAACTGCAGGGGCTTTTCAGTGGTCTCCAGCTGTTAACTCAGATGTTCTTTTAGTTTTGCTGAAACCATGGGGCTGAAAACAGCAGATCTGTGGATGCTTTGTTAGCCTTTCTTTCCTCGCTCTCCAAAAGTCTATCACCAGAGGCTGCGGCTTCCCATGCGGTTCTTGATTACCTGGCTCTCTTCCATGAGTCAGGTCAGTTAAATTCCAAGTATTAGGAAAATGAACCAGTGAAATCTGAATATAACTTTGCTGGCTCTCTTTCTTGATAAGTGCGTTTGTCCAGTCCCAAAACCCTGGAGCTGTGGGTTTAGTTTATTTAGTTTATGGAAAGTCAGCTATATCATTGCCAAAGCAGTCTTCACTGCTAAAGCAGTCGGCAAAAGTAGATGGTTTTTCTGATGCACGGGAGGCTGCTACTAACCAGTGCGACGCGGGCCCTGCCCTGAGCGTACTGACCAAGATCACCCTTCTCCATCATCTAGGCAGGTGTCTGTCACTGAGCTCTGCCTCAGCCACATCTTGATTTCCTCCCACTGGACCTTTCTCAGGATCGGTGTACTCTCACAACGTGGGGGAAGGGAAAAGAAAACAGATGAACTGTCTAATTAGAAGTCCCCTCTTCCCACTGTCCTCGTCTTATAAAGTATCTGAGTGTCGACAATCCACATGCAAGCTAAATACCCATTTCTGTTAGCTTTCACTTTAAGTCTGTGTCCCCAGAGCCACGTGTCCTTTTCACCGCTTCCTTGGGCAGTGAAGGGGACCAAGGGTAGAAGGAAGTACATTAGGAAGCTGAGAATGGAAGTTCCTCGGGATCTCCAGGCACACATAGTTTAGTCTGCGTGATGCGGGGAGTGTGTTACAGTTTGGCACTGTGGGGGTGGGACACAGCAGCCCCCATGGCCTTCTCCACAGCAAGCTCCAGAGGAAAATGGGAAAGGGCCTCTACTACTGTCACCTGAAACAGTTTGCTTTCTTCTTCGCATTAAGGCACCATCTCACGCTGTAGTTAAAGCTTGCTAAGAACTCAACTGTGTAGCCCAGGTTGCCTTAAACTAACGGCAGTCCTCCTGCCTCAGCCTTCTGAGCGCTGGATTACAAGGGTGAGCCTCTAGCATTAAGTCACGTACAAATTGAGTCACATGCACATATCTAAAAAGGGGAGATACCTAAAAAACTGTTAGTGAAGAGGTATTATTCTGAATTTATGATTCTATTCTAAATAATTGGAAATTTAGGTTTGCTTTTAAGATGATTTTCAAGACTAGAAGTAGTAAAATACAATTTAAGATGTTTTCATAAAACTCAGGGCTCTCAAAATAAGTCATAACCTCTACTGTGGGACCTGCCAGTGGTTTTGTTTCCTGTGCCCTCTGCATTGGTCATGGGTGAGGCCTGGGAAGGACAGAGTGGCGTGGCCCCGCCGATGGTCGGTCCGTGTTCTAACTCTCCGGTTTGCACAAGAAGAAGCAGGGAGAAGTCAGCAAGACGGCCAGCGCGGACAGTACGACGGAGAGCTCGCCCGCGGACGGCTTCACCGTCCTCTCCACCAAGAGCCTCTTCCTCGGCCAGAAGGTAGGCAGACAGCGCTCAGTCTGCTCCCGGGCCCTGGGAGAGGGCACAGGCTGAGATTGCTGGGTGCCACTCAGCTCAGAGGGTGGACAGACCAACTTTCCGGGGAGTGGCTTTGGAAGTAGCCCCAGGGAGGGGTGAATTCTGATAGAATCACCAGGCTGGGTCGGGGATTCTGGCAGGTTCCAGGAAGGGGAGATGGTAGTGCAAGGAGGCAGGAGGCTCCCACTGGGGCAGGACCCTCGGGCTCAGCCTCGGTGAGGAGGCGCTCTGTGGAGGAGGCTGGTCATCAGGTAGCATGGGTTGTGCAGGGGGAGAAATCCTATCCAGCAGGTTCTGGGGGGCACTGATCTGGTCCAGGGAGCTGGGTTGTTCATACCAGGGGCTTCTTCACTGACCCACCAGGTGACTCCTCGAGCCAGTTGTTTGTTTTAACCATGGGCAATAAATATATTTTCAGCCGTCCCAGTGATGCAGCTTTGCCAGGACGCCATGGTTTTGTAAAAGTTGATTCACTTTTATTGAAAATAAAAATGATGCAAAGGCTTTTAAGACCTGAAGCTGAGAGATGATTAAAAGAGGGGTGGGAATTGTCTCAGTTTTGTTTTAAATATGTTAAAAAAAATCTTTAAGGACTGAATTTGACCTTGCAGGTCCGTTTGCTTAAAGGTGGTGTAAATGGTTTAGAAGCTGCATCATTTTTAGGTCCTCACTGTCAGTTTTATTTTGCATCACAGTGACACCATTTTCTTGCTCACTCATTGCCAGTTGTCCCCAGCCCTTCCCTCTTCTGTCACTAATTGCACTCAGGCTCTCATGATGCAATTCCTGCGGTGACTGTTCCGGAATCTAACCATCGCTGTTTACGTTGTATAACCATTATCTGTATTTTGTGTGCATTTTTCTAAAGCAGCAGCTCTAGTTGTCATCTTAAGGTCTGGGGCTTTGAAAGTTTAACTTCTACTCAGCACTAAAGGCAAACACCTGGGTCTACTTCCACGCCTTTAACAGGTCCCATCACATTGCCTCAGTTGCCACTGACATGTGAAATCCCTCTGCTGTTTAAGACTAGTCACTTATCTTCTCCTTCCCTAAGGAATGATTAGCCAGGGCCGGGAGGTCTAGTGAGCAGGGAGTACGGCTCAGTTTCTGGGGACAGCCAGCTTTTTCCTCACCCCCCCTGCTCTTAGTCACCTCCACCCCGGCCTCTCCTGGTTCTGCTCCCCTCTGCTGCCATCCCAGAGGCAGCCTCAGCCGGAACTCACATTCGCCTCACTGCAAAAGACACACTTGCAAACAGTATGAAAGTACCAAGCCGTGTAAGTCCCATGTGCCAACACAGACGCCCTTCTGTTGCTCTGTTGATTCAGAAAGAGATGGGATCACGTCCACATCTGGGCTGTTGCCTGGAGCCTCGCTAAAGATACCTTGCTTGTGTCTGCAGGGCTGTATGTAGCAGCCCTCTGCAGCTCTGCTCTCTGGGATCCTTCTGGTCTGATTGCAGAACGAGTACCTCAGGGTAAACATTGTAAATCTGTTTAATACTAACTGTCCCTCTCAGGGCTGACAGGGGTTCAGAAAGCCACAGAAGAGTATCGATGTTCCAATAATTTGCAGATGGTCTGATGAGTAGAATGATCATGAAGCTAGTGTGCCTGTTTGAGATCTGGACCTCTGATAAAGACTTCCTGAGATAGAACCCAGAGTAGAATGGGCAGCCCTGAGAAAAGGCACTGAACGCTGATCCATTTTCCTGGACATTTAAACACTTCAGTCCTTTGGATATCATGCAACTGCCCTTCTTGCTGAATGTGTGTACAGCAGGATGTGCTGACACTCACGCTCCCCAGAAGAGGTCCCCAGAATCACTGCAAGCAGAAGCTGAGTAACCTGCATCATCTCAGGTCAGCCTGGGCACCCACCTGAGAAATTAGGGTGCTCTATCCTTTCAAGAACCCTCGACTCCTGTAGCCCGAGGCAGAGTAAGTACAATCCAGGACACGCTCTGAAGCAGCACTTCCAGGCCACTTACTGGCTTTAACTGTCAGGCAGCAGGCTAGCGTGTAGTGTTGTGGGGTGGGAGTCCCTGTCACACAAAGCACGCTGGAGCCTGGCTCGGGCATTAGTTTGGGTTTCATAGAGTGTTTCCGAAAGTGTTCTTTAGAAGGAAGCTTGGTTGTGGCACCCTGCTCTGTGCACCTCATGTCCCATCTGTGACAGTGAAAGCAGCACTTGAATACAGCAAGCAGGTGGAGAAAGGTGACACTGGGCCGCCCCAGCCCTGTGAGCCTGGTTGCTAAGCTGTTCACAGGAGGAACCAGTCCAGGGCTTAGGAGCCTGGGCTCTAATTGTTGTTAATGATGCGTTTCACAGACTGAAGTCTCAGGAGAATCCCCTCATGACTGTGATTTCCATGTTCACACACATTGTTGAACTTTTTTTCTTTTTTTAAGAAAACAGTGCTGTGAGCCCGAATCCACGAATGTTTTGCCGTGTGGTTCCATCGAGACCCGGCTTTTCCTCAGCCCTTTAAGAACCTCATGGTTTATTTCAAACAAAACAACAGCAGCAACAAAACCCACTTGCAGTGCATGCATCCCTGTCTCTGTCAGCGGTGGTTGTTTGGTGGTAGAAGCTGTATTCGAGGCAGTCAGGAAATCAGGCTAGGGCGAGTGTAATTGAGTCCCCCATCAGACTCATGGTAGCAGGTCCGGGAATTCCCTTTGACCCATGCCGCTTCTTCTGAGGGCGGGAAGTTGACAAGAGAGGGAGTTCTCATCTCCATCCCCTCCATTCAGACCACTGCCCAGCCTCTAAGTAGAGCAGGGAATGCTGATGGCGTCATGCAGCACGGCCCACTCTGGCCTCTGGCACTTTCTGGATGTCCATGTCTTTCTGGAGTACTGCTTGGCCAGAAGCCCACCACATGGTGCCCCTAGGCCCAAGGCTCTGGGAAGGTTCAGGCTAGAAACATGGGTGATAAGGAACAGCACAGATGTGAAGACAGGAGTGGCCTGCTGTGGCCTCTGGGAAAGATGTTCTATTGAAGACAACTCCCTCCCATTCCCCTTCACGGGAAAGTGGACTCTGAGGGCAGGAAAAGAATTGCACTAGATGTAAGTTAGGAAAGTGAGGCCAGCCCAGGCGTTGTTGTGAATGACACCAAAGTTTGACAGTTACAGGTAGGCCCAACACACCATTCAAAAGATCTGTAATAATCACCCACATGTCTTAAAATTGGATTTCCAATACGATTTTAAAAGGGATTGTACCATTCCCTTCAGCCAGCTAGGTCAGGTCAGGGTATAGAACAGGCTGCTTGCTTCTCTCCATCATTGGCCAATACTCTCCCGACCTCCCCACCTAGGGAAGGCCAGAACGGGCTTCCAGCTGCTGGAGTGCAAGCCTGGCCAAGGGCCCAGTTACTGAGCCTGCATTTCCTTTAATCCTATCTTACAGGAGAGGAGATGTTCATTTCACCCCAAGAGTTATATCTGATGGTGTTTGATGTTCATTGCTAAGTGGGACAGAACCACCCTAGGAGAGAGGCCTGGGTATAGATGTCAGGGAGAGGTACCACAGGGTTGAGAGCAGGATGATCAGTCACCTGTGGGGGAAGGGACCTTGCAGTTTTCTAGGCTAAGTCCCTTTGTTCCAGCTGTAGCCCAAAGGACACACTCCTGCTCTCTCACTGACAACACCCAGTGCTCTGTCTCTGCAGCAGCCACGAGGATGCACAGCCGCACTGAAGTTCCCACGCCGTGGTGTAAAACCCAAGTGTTTAATCTTCACTTTACACAGACACTGAAACCACTAATGATCTTTCTCCTTCCCGGGAAACCGAACTATTGGGAATTTTCACAATTTTCTGGCAGTCTGATTTATAATACAAGTCCCTCTCCTCTGCCATATGATCTGTGGTCACATGCTCTTTGACTGAGAGGAGACCTACCCTGACTGATTCTTGTTTTGGCCCAGGACACGGTGGTTCAGGTGTGGATAACTAGACCTTGTGGTCCTTCCAGGACTTATGCACACATAGCCCATATGCACTGTGTTCCTGGGTTTTCTTCTCTTATCTAGTGTCTTTTTTTTTTCTGTTGATGGTCATCTCACTAATGACCTTTGCCATTGGTTCAGCCTGCCCAAGCCAAGTTAATTACCTGTTCTTCTTTACAAAGAGTGAGCCAATTCTTCTTTCCCTACCAGTCTCTGCCACACGCTGCAGACCAGAGGATTTTTAATCTTCTCCGTGCTTGTGTACATTCTAGAACAACAGCAGAGTCTTGTAGCCCAGTGCCATGGTCTGAACATCCATGCTGTGCCCTGACACATAAGCACAGATGGACAGTCCCAACATTAGCCTCATGCTTAGATGGGCGTGAGACTGTCAGCCCTCCATTAGCTGGAAATTACCAGCACTAAGCAGCAGGCCTCCTGAGGTGCACTGGTCCTTACTTTCAAGAACGCTTTCCATCAGTGATGAGGCCAGAAAGAACTAGGAGTTCTCCAATGAACTGAGTTCTGTTTGCAGCTGCTTCCTACCTTCAGCAAAGGTTTCCCCAGAGAGCCCATTCCCCTGGACAGAGGTGTTGCTCCCCAGAACAGTCAAGGGCTGGCCACTGATGGTCTCAGGATGATGCTTCCTGGCTAGCAGAATCAGAGCCTGTGAAAACAGTTGCTTCTCCACTGAATATAACCCCAGATGTAACCATACAATTAGAAAAAAAGTTTTAAGGGTTAAACCTGCATGACTTTTCAACATATCATCCAGTAGATACTTAAATGTGTGCGTCTTCATGCCACACTGAGCAAAGGATTCCTTTCCCATTTTATCCTTTACCAACCTCTTGCCTTTTCACGGTGTGATATGTTTGTTTGTTTGGTAGAGGCATGGACTATTGGCTTAGTTTGTTTTTATGAGTAGCATTTCCTTGGAGTCTGTGCCCACCCTACCTTCTGCCCATCAGGAACCTACAGGGTTCAGTGCATCTGTCACCAGGACCAAGAGCCCCTGATAGGCAACTTGATAAGGAAACCTGATGACTTTGTTCTGCTGCTTTGGGGATGCGACTAGCCCCCAAATCACCATAAGGTGCTAGGAAGAGAAAGCCCCGGTGTAGAAACTGGGCCTTTCCTCTGCCTTTGTATCTTTCTTTGGCCGAACAACCACACTCATTTCTACCACTGCTTTCCCCCAAGGACTTTTAGACTTTGAGAATCTAGCAGCTTTTAAGGATCAGAAATTTGGGGGTGTATTTCTCTTGCATATAGTTTACCAACATCTTTTTCTTTAAAACAAAATGTTTGGCCCCAGAAGTTCAACACCTTGGGGCTCAGTAGCCAGGAGCCACCCTGGTTTGCACTCCATCTACACCCTCCATAGTGAACTTCAGGACAGGGTTCAGTCCTGCTGCTCCCTGCAGGCTCGGGCACTCCCCAAGCCTAGGTCTTGGCAGGTCTGTGGGCTGCTGACGCTACAGTTGACGTCACTGAAGAAGGAGCAACTTGATGACAAGACAGAGACTGTGAACATGCAGGCTTAGCCACACCTGCACCTACAGAAAAGCAGGAGCAGGGCCAGGACAGCCGAATCCAGCACCCACTGCTCTTAGTTAGTGACCAAGGGTTGCCATGGCAACAGAGCGGCAGCAGGAGAAAGGTCAGTGGCCCTTCAGAAAGACCCAGTTGATGGGGCAGACACAACGCAAGGTATTTGCAAGCCAGCCATCGGCCTCAGTGCAACCTGACCAGTGTGGTGAAATTATTTTTAACAAGACACATTGTCTTTCTGGAGAACTACTGGGTTTCTTGCCAGGTGTCCCCAGAACTCCAACATTGTGTGACTAATGGGCGCATAAAATTAAATGTCCCCAAGCAACAGACCATTCTTGCTCTTTGCTATTCCTGAGCAAGATGGAAGGAGGGAGGGACAGCCAGCAGCTACAGTGGTGAAGATAGCCTTAAAGACCTGCAAACACTTGCAAGACAACGACACTTTGTAGGTGTACACACAGCCAGGCAGGGTTTCTCTACTGCCTTAGTGCCCAGGGACAAGGACCCCTCCTCCTTCCACACTGAGCACCCTGGTTCTGGGTCCTCATGGTTACACGTTCCTCTACAGGAAAACTGCCAGCTTTTTCCCAGGCCCGTGTGGCTTGTGCTTCCCTTTCACCCTAAGCAACATCTGCAGGTTCTGAATGCCCCGCCTAGCTTGCTTCTAGCACTCTGTGGCACTGGAGTCTTCTGTTTGAAGTAGATCCACATTACCAGCGGCTCCTGTTTCTCTCTGTGCCCAGTGCACCGTGAGCATCACCGCCTCACCCGTGTCCAGGGTTCACTGCTCTGCAACTTGCCGGCTCTCCTGTTATTTCCCACCTCATGCTTTTCTTTTCAGCTGAACCTTATTCACAGTGAAATCAGTAATTTAGCCGGCTTTGAGGTGGAGGCCATAATCAATCCTACCAATGCTGACATTGACCTTAAAGATGACCTAGGTAATTGGGGATGGGGTTTGGCACCACCAGCTGTCAGATGAGAATTTATGGAACCCAGAATTTAGACTTTTAATTTGCCTAGACTTAAGCATGGTCAAGGCAAATCCCCAATCCTTGATTAGCATTTGGTTGTAGACCTTAAATACTGACTCTAGGCCACTCCAAATGGAGATGGTCTCATGTCTCATCGATTGTGATTGGCTACTCCCCCTGGATTGCAACTACATCACCATCTAAATTCTCTTCCATAATGATCAGACTGGCTGCTGGTTTCTTGGGAGGGATTTTAAATTGTGGTTTTTTTTTTTTGTTTGTTTGTTTGTTTTTGTTGTTGTTCGTTTTCTTTCCTTTTTGTTTATTTATTTTTTTTAAGCTGAAAAATCTCAGGTAACTACAAAACAATAGTTTCTCCATTTCAGCTTTGGCTAGAATGACACTCAGAGTGTGTGAAGGAAAGCAAGCTAGATTTTCTGTCGTGGAGCTGTCCTTTATTCAGAAGCAAATCGATCAGCTCTTGTCCTCACTAAGCCTTTGCTCCCATGCAGTGTGTGACTGACTGCCACCTGCATTCGCTGTGGCTGGAGGAGATTACTCAGAAGGGCAGACTCTGAGTTTGTCCCCGTGCAAGGAGAGCGGACATTCAGCACAAGCTGAAAGGTTCCCTCAGATGTCCCCACTCTGTGGTTTCACTCATGAGAGGAACTGTCACTCAAGGCATGGTCAGTACCCTTCTGGGTACAGCCTTGCCAGGGCACACAGGCTTGTCGGGTGCCTCCGGGGTCAGTGCCCTCCACCACCGACCACAGGCTGTTCTCCGTGCCTTCTGCTCCCAGCTGTAGCTGCTTTTGTGCTAACCTGATGGGTTTCTCATCAAGGGCCACTCCCACCCACACAGACAGGGAGCGGAAGTGCCCGGGTTGGGATTTGTTTTCCATGTGCTTCAGCAGATGCCATCTGTAAAACAAAAGGGCAGAGGCCGTAATTGCCAACTGTCTGTCCAAAGTATGCTGGGAGGATTCGCTGGGAAAAGAGAAGAGCCTGGAAAAATACTTCCACCCATTCAGGGGGAAAAAAACCAGGCAACCCTGTACATGTATCTGGGCTGGTTTCTTGCTGTTACTTGAAGGGAGGCAAAACTGGTAAATGCCAGAGGAAAAATCAAAGCCTCCGAGTTGACTGCTACAGAGCAATGGAGAAACTCATTGTTGTGGTTGGCCTGACAGTCCACCTTTTTTCAAAGCAGATGCCATGTTTCTGTAGCCTTCTCAGTGGGGTGCCAGCATTGGACAGGCTTCTGCAGGGTGAAGTGGGGCATCCGTTGTTTTATTTCTTTTAATCTTTGGAAATGATCTCATGTGTGTTTCTCTTTTTTTTTTTTTTTGACTTGTCATTCAAATGTTTAATTTAAACATGTCACATTTGATATTCCTCCTCCTGTCCTCACTCCCATCCACATGTGCGCACACTGCGTGGACTGATTGCCCCTTGGGCTCATATGTTGGAATCGACCAGGTAGGCCAGCCCTGCCATTGGGGCGTTAGTAAATGTGCCTGTGCGTGGGTCTCGGTCCAACACAGTTGATCTACATTTGTTTACCTGTTATAGTTGCAAGTTGTTCAGGCTGACATTGCCTCGATCGACAGTGATGCTGTCGTTCACCCGACAAACACTGACTTCTACATCGGTGGTGAAGTAGGTAATGCCGAGCTGGGTGCTGCCGAGTGTGTGTGTGCATGGGCAGTCGGCCGCGCAGACAGCTTGATCCTTTGACAGCTACGCAGGCTGCATTCATTTCACACTTCCAGCCGTCCTGACCTTCCTGGGGCCTTCGTCCCTGGGTTGTGAACTGGAGAAATGCAGCTGGCCTCCAGCCAGCGCATCATGCAGCTGCCCCGTGGGCACTTCTGGTTTGGAAACTGGCTCAGCAGCAGCGTTTCTTTCTCCACCTCCCGAGGTACAGCTTTGTTGGAGACTGGGTTCCCGGAGGTTTCAGTTACAGGCAGGTAGGGCCACTTCTGGGCTCTCATCACAATAGACGGGCAAACTCCTGTGCCCAGGGCTCTGTGCCCACCCCGCTTTCTTATGTCAGGAGCGGGTTCATTCTTTGAATGGCCTCACAGCTCAGACACACAGAGGGGTCACCCTTTCTAAATGTGCTCCCACAGGGAGGGTTTCAGACTGGAGGTGTGTCTAATAAGCTGTTCCTGGTCAGCACTTGAGAAGCACTGTGCTAGACACAGAAGCACTTGGGGCTCCCCTGGCAGCCGTTCCTCAGTGTGGCTGAGGTGAGAGCGAGAGGGATGCAGACTCACTGTGTGGGCTCAGGACTCAGCTCTGCCCTGAGGGAATGTCATGAGGAGGCATTCCCTACCCAGGAGGAACTGGACTCCTAGCTTCAGTCTCTACCAATTTTAAGACCTGGCCAAGTCATGTAAGCCTCCATGCCTCATTTTCTCTACTTGGTAATGTGGGTTATGTGAAGAGTAGGCAGAGCACCTTATGTGTTGTCTTGCTCCTGGACTGTGCTTGCTGGCAGCCACACTGTTATGTGCATCTACGATCTACCGTAGGTGTGCAGGGCCTAAGCAGTGTTCTGAGTGTGGACCCCAAGGCTGCTTCCAAAGAGAACGATGACTTTCCTAGTCTGCACCAAGTCCTGGGCATGAGGTACAGAGAGGTTAGGACTGGACTGCCCCGCTTGGCCCAGGGCCACTAGCACAGTCTGCCCTCACACCTGCTTCAGACATTGCAGTTTGCGCTGATGATTCTCCTGGGGATTTTGGATTTCAGACATGGATGGAAAAGTGAGCAGTTGGCAAGTGTGCCATGCCAGAATGAAACCAGGCTGCAGGCAGTTAAATCCCCTCCTAAGAAGGTAGCTTAAAGAAAGATGTTTCCTTTCTCACCTCAATAAAACTTGATGGGAAGGAAGTACTTATTTGGAGAAAAGTCAACAAATGAATGGCACAGGTCTGGTCTTATTAGCTGGGAATGCCTAAAGCCTGCTCATCCTGTCATCCAAGGTGTTGGATTCAGTGGGAACTATGAAAACCCCGGGCAGAGTGTCTCACTCAGCCCCGAGGGACGGCTGGCTCCGGGTCGGCAGAACTGGCCATAGGGGAAGAGATAGAAGTTTTGAGACAGGGTTGCGGCCCGCGAGGGAGTGACATGCAGAGCGAGCTGTGGCCTCCCCGATCTGGGACTGGTCCTGTTGGGTAGTGACAGTGCCGACACTGCACCCCGACATACACAGAGATTGCTGTCTTCTTCTGTGGCTCGTCAGACAGCGTGAACAAGGTCACAGAACCATCACTGTCACAGCTAGGGGAACCTCAGCAGGAGGAAAGACCACCAGACGGGAACCCAGTCTTCCAAAGCCCACCCACCTCTGTTCTCTGCCTAGAGATCCAGTCCAAACTAGTACTGGCCTCAGAGACCTTGTCCAATCCCAAAACAATAATAATCCAGATTCATGCATGGCCTCAATTGGTTCCAGCTCCCACCTTGATGTGAGAGAAGGGAAGAGAGGAAGAAGCTGGGAGGAAATGGCTGCACTTGGCGCTTTGGGTGTGAATTCCTGAGTCCTGAGACTGCTGGAAGAAGGGATTCGAGTGCAGGAATGCTTAGCCCTGTGATTAACTTTACCCATCAAAAGTTCTTTCTAACAGTGAAATAGACCACAGGCTGAGCCTGACCTTTGTCCAAGCCTAAGTTTTTGCTTAGGCTGTTTGGAACACTGATACTTAATGCCTGCTTTCTAAGCATGAGATAATGTTCTTGTTCTCCTGGGAGTAACACATGTTTATGCTTGGGGGCAAATCAGCGATTGCTTTGTGATTAACCCGGAAGTGGATCCTAAAAATCAAGAGCCTCACATTAAGAGTGTTGACAATATGGTTGAAAATGGGCCTGTTTCTTGTTAAAAAGTACACGTGTGTCTACATGAACATGTGCATACATATGTGTGTGTAGGAGTCGAGTCCTGACTGAGTTGATTGCCTGTGACCTAGGGTTCAGTTTTTAAGTTTGAGAAATGCATTAAGTGTATTTCCAGCTTGCGGTTGCACTTCTAATTAAAGCAATATTTAATCATAAGTAAAAGTTTTAAAGTAAACACTCTTCCTAAGATAAAACACCTTTAATTACCAGCAGCCTATTTTCTTAGGAAATGTTTTCCGACTTAAAGGGAATCAGCGGTCTTCATAAGTGAAGGTAGTGGCTTTATTTTCCACCTTGCTCAGTCCTCACCTCAGAGGAGACATGAGGGAATGTGAGCCTTAGACAGAAACCACAGAGTATCCGTCCCCTCTTCGCACTCGAGACAGGTTAAAAGGAAGACTAGATTAATGAACTGTTGGGTTTGGACCCCACACTCCTTTTCCTCAGCCACATGGATATTTCAACTGACCCTCTATTGGGGTCTCCCATCTGGGCCGTATCTACTTTTGAGTGGTCGAGTGGGGACATGAGGCCTGGAGTGGTCCCCTGAGACACATGGCACATTCAGTTGCCACTCTGGTGCTGAAGTTTACTATAAACGTGGAGTAGCAGCAGGTGAAAGTCTTTGGAATGACTTTGAGCCACATAAAGTGCAGGGTGCTTTCAGGGAGGTAAAGGCATGAGAGCATTCTGAGCTGTTGAGGACAGACACAGGATCTCACCACGAGAATCTCAAGCCCCGTCCTGTGTTAGCTGAGGACTCCTTGCGGGCTGTGGACTGCCCACCACTCTCATCCATGCACCTTGACTTCTGCAGTACAGTGATGGTTCAGTCCCTGCCAGTAGCCCTGGTCTGTCTCACCTGTGACAGTGCTTCCAGACACTTCCTAGGGTTAGGAACATCCGAGGAACATGCATGTACACAAGACAGGTTTTGTTAAGACAGTTAGTTCTGTTCTGGGCTGGTACTTTCCAGTAGACCTTGATCAGCCCAGGTGCACTTAGGCTTTCCAAGATAAATGGTGAATCTTAAGGGGAGTATTTCATCCTCTTCAAAAAAAAGGACTTTAAAATGCACAAAGCTGAGGAACCAGAGCTTAAGGAAGACTAGGACTCCGTTCAGGACGAACCTGACAAGCTGCTGTTGCCACAGCTGAGATTGCTGCTGGTGGCCCACATGAGCTGAGGAGCCTAAGTTCTCACAGGTGCTGGTCATCGTGGCTTTCATAGCACGTGTCCTGGTTTCGGAAAGGCCTTTGTAAAGTTGGGTCCTAAGCAGCCAAGTCATCCTTTCCCAAGTGTTGTGCAGTACCAGTTCATCTTTAAGCTCTGCTTCTGATGTTTTCTCCTTTCCCTAAAGCAATTCTGAATCATTAATGTAATTAAGAAAATATTGTCTGAGACCATTTTTTTCTTTCTTTCTGTTTTCTATTTATTTAATTCACATATGTCACCAAAGCTGCAAAATAGGAACTAAGCATGTAGTGCTGACCCAGAGGTAGCCAAATGGGAACACTTTCTCCCTGGCGGCCTCCCAGGAGCCCTGGCTGCCTGATAGGAGGAGCATGTGCTACTGTTTCACAGACCACCTTATTTGGGGCTTCTCCCCCAGATAAGCCCCTCAGCAGACCCATTGGAAGCCAGCGCCACCTGGTTTCTCATGCCAGTGGAAATCATGCAGGCCAGGCATGTTTGCCAAGTACAGATGCCGCCTTCATATCTCTGGTGTCCCCACCTCAGTCACCCCGAGAGAGGGGCAGCAAAAGAAGCCAGAAAGAACTGTAGTGCCTAGTGGCCACTGTCCAAGGACAAATCCTTTCTAGGTTTTTCACACTCTGACCAGCCAAAGCGTAGGTCCTGTTTTGCAGCTTTGTGAAAATGTAGCTGCTCAGACCACTTAAGTATGTAATCAAGTGACCTGTTGAGTGTCTGTGTGCCACAGACAGGGGTGGCACTCTGACCCTGCCCTGCCCTTGCCTAGGAAACACACTGGAGAAGAAAGGTGGCAAGGAGTTTGTAGAAGCTGTTCTGGAACTTCGGAAAAAGAACGGGCCCTTGGAAGTAGCTGGAGGTAAGGTGGGAAGGGCCCTTTGCTCATCCAGTGTGACGTGCATAGTACTAGGGAAGAGCTGAGAGCTGAGGGTATATGGTAGTGCCACTGTGTCTACAAGTTGGAAGACCTGTGAGCTTGACCACTCAGAACGCAGCCTGTGCATAGTCAGCAGCTGAAGGCTCGTGAAAACCACCTTCATATTTAAAAATTATGTAGTAGCTCCTGTCTGGTGTCTCCATCTCAAACGCAAAGGAAGTACAGCAGCCATGTTTGACAGATCTGAGAGCTGGGAACAATCGAGGGTGAGACTGAGCCACCTGCAAGGCTGCTAGTGAGCCATCCTCTTCGGCCAGCTGTGCTTTTAATGGGAAACATAAACACCTATTGCTCATGTGCCATAACCGCCATTCTTGGTTGGAGAGGGAAGAAAAGGGCTGGGGACATCCATGGGGGATGGGCTGAAATCTGGAGTAGGGCTCGAGTTTGGGGATCTTAGAGGGTTAGCAGGTTTGAAGAACAGGGCTTCAAAGGGGCGGGGCACCTGCTCTGCATGAAGACAGACCCTCCTCTTCCTCATTTCTTACTCTGCAATCCTGGATGCCCATTTTGTCAAGGCCTTCTGTTTCAAAAGTAAATCTTGACTAAATGTGGACATTAGTAATTATATATAATGTCTGCAGAAGTCCTCTCAGGAGAGGCAGCCGGCCTTCCCCAATGATGAACTGTCACATGCATCCTGGACTAGTATCATGGTCCTGTAGCAATGAAGTAGGAACTTTGATCCACGCCATGCCTCTTCTGTTTTCCTGTAAGGGGCACGATGTGCAGAGCACCAGTGGAAAGCTCCTGTAGGCAGCCCCACCCAAGGCCAGCCTTGGACAAGGGTGGCCACAGACAAAGGTGGCTGCAGCAGGGGCTGCTGGCCGCTCCTCCCCGTACGCCCATTGCAGGGCCCCCAGTGACTCTTGGCCCTTGATGTGGTCTGATGGGAGGCAGCCTGGCACAACCAGAGCTCTGACTGTGGGAAGGCTGTTAGATTTAGAGTGGTTCAGGTTACTCTTGCTTGTTTTAATAACATTTTTTGGTCTTGATTCTAAGCTATTAGGATTTTGTTGTTGTTATCCAAGCTGGTCTCAAACTTGGACTCAGGTGATGTTTTTATCCCAGCCTCTCAAGTGCTGGCATTATATACCTGGCTTAGGAAAGTGTCAGGAGAGCAAAACGTACCCCTGCCCAGAGCCTGTCTGTTACGTGTTGTATTCTAGCCCTTTCCCACTCCGTTTAGTGCCAACTTCAAATGCTCCTGACCATAGGGCTCATGTCAGCCCTTTAGCCCAGAGCATGTGCACCTAGTGAGCACAGCCCTACAACTGTTAATGGCACCATGAGACCCTACAGAGAGGCCTTAACGGTGCCCCTGGGACAATGCTGATGATTCAACAAAACAGGTTCTGACACTCAAGCAAACCAAGAACTTAAGTGTCTTCCTGTAGCAGCTCCTGAAGGGCGCTGGCTCCAGAGCTGCTCCAGGAGACATCCAGCTGTTTACAGCTCACACATGTGGCAAAACCTTGAGGCTGTACCCTTAGATGTCACAAAGGGGAGGAGACAGTCATGGAGATGTGTGTCTGGAAACTGGGCCCTCCTGGAGAAAGGGAAGAGTTGCATCCTAAAGAGCCAGTCTTGTTCTGTCATTGGGGCCAGGATCAGGTCACAAAACCAGGCTGCTGCTTCTTCAAAACCTCCAGCCCCAGGCTGTGTGACCCATGTGTAGGAAGTTAGAGGGCTGACACATTTGATGGCTGACATGCAGTGGAACTGATGGGTGAAGCCCACACCTTGCTTCTGAGGCAGAGGGACTCACTGACATTCTTCTACAGCTCTGGTAGCAATAAGTCAAGTGCCGCAGCCAGAGTGGGGAGATGCCTGAGGAGGGTTCCCAGCTCAAGCTGCTGTTGGAGTTGGAGAATGGAAGTGGCCGCAGTCTTCCTTGGACACAGGCCCGCAGAGGCAGCCCAGGGATCACTAGAGCAGGAGAGGAGGTGTGGGTTTGGCCTCCTGTGACATGTGCTTCTTCTTGTCCCTTCTAGCTGCTGTTAGTGCAGGCCATGGCCTGCCCGCCAAGTTTGTGATTCACTGTAATAGTCCAGTCTGGGGTGCAGACAAGTGTGAAGAACTTCTGGAAAAGACAGTGAAAAACTGCTTGGCCCTAGCTGATGACAGGAAGCTGAAATCCATCGCCTTCCCATCCATTGGCAGTGGCAGGTATGGGCACAGGAGTGCAGCCATGTCAGTCATGGTGTGTTTTCTGCGATCATGGCCCCTAAGCATAGGCTGTCACCTGAGACTAGGTCTGCTGAGGCTGCCTCCAAGCCTGGCTTCCACCTGAAGCACAGTCAAAAGAATGCCAAGGTAAACAGTGGTGTGCTGGGGCTAGAGAGTCTGCTTGGCTCTTACAGCACTTCCTGCTCTTGCAGGGTACCGGTTCCCAGCATCCACCTGCAGTGGCTTACAACTGCCTATAACTCAAGCTTCAGAGTAACACGCTTTTGGCCTCTGCAGGCCCCTATATGCAGGTAGCATATACAGATATACATATACATACATATAAAAAAATCATTAAAAAATATGGTGTGCTGATGAAGACTTAGAAAGATCTAAAACTCTGTGACAGCAAGTGTCACCACAGAGGAGTCTACAGATAGACCTCACAGGGTCTTGAGGGGCACTAAGACTCAGGTGGATTCAATCAGGAGTGGGAATGCAGAGAGAGCGAGAAGGAGCTTTCCAGCAGAAACCTGTAACTGTATGATAGTTCAGCTTTGGATTGCCATACAGACTTTTGGGCAAAGCCCTTTCTTAGTAAATGTTCTGCTGTTGCAAAGACACACCTTGATCACGGCAACTCATAAAGGAAAACATTTCATTGGGGCTGGCTTACAGTTCACAGGTTCAGTCCATTGTCATCATTGTGGGAAGCATGGTGGCATGCAGGCAGACATGGTGCTGGAGAGGTAGCTGAGAGTTCTACATCTGAATTAACAGGCAGCAGGAAGAGAGAGAGCCACTGGGCCTGGCTTGAGCATCTGAAACCTCAAAGCCCATCCCCAGTGACACACTTCCTCTAAGAAGGCCACACCTCCTAATAGTGTCATTCTTTATGAGCCTATGGGGGCCATTTTCAAACTCCCACATTCCATTCCCCGGCCCCCATAGGTTTGTAGCCATATCATAATGCAGAAATGCATTTAGTCCAACTTCAAAAGTCCCTGTAGTCCTTCAATCTCAACCCTGTTTAAAAGTCCAAAGTCTCTTCTCAGCCTCATGGCAATCTCTTAACTGTAACCCCCTGTAAAATCAAAATAAAAAAGCAGATCACATACTTTTAACATGTAACGGCACAGGATATACATTACCATCCCAAAAGAGAGGAAAGGGAGCATAGTGAGGAAATACTAAACCAATGCAAAACCAAAAACCAGCAGGGCACTCTCCAAACTCTGCATCTCCATGTCTGATGTCAGATCGCTCTTCAGATCTCCAGCTCCTTTTAGCCCTTCTCACCACAACACACTTCTTTCTCTTGGGCTGGTTCCCCTCCCTGCTAGCAGCTGTCCTAGACAGGTATCCCACAACTCTGACATCTCCAACACATTGGGGTCTCCAAGGCAATCCAGGCTTCATTCACCTCTACAGCTTCACACAATTGGCCTCTCTAGGCCTCCGTTTCATGGATACCCCTGACACATGCCTGGCCTCTTGGCTGGGGGGTGGGGGTGGATACAAGGCGGGGCTGAATGAAAATATCAAAAGACAAGCACTTGGGGCTAGGCCCTGCCCCAGCTCCTGCTCATCATGTACCCCAGGTGAACTTATGAGACCCACTCTCAAAACGAGAGGACCGGTACTGGGACGGTCCAGGCCTTCTGCAGCTGAGTGCAGAGGTCAGACTTAGCTATACACCACTCCTCAACTGAGGTCAGGTCTTGGTTCCACCACGCACCAGCTGACTAATGGCAATGAAACAAGCCCTCACTCTGAAAAGTAGGCATAGAAACTCCTGTTGCAGCATCTCAAGACTCCACTGTGGAGAGGGGCAGGGCTGCCTCAGAACCTCAGACATTGAATCCTCTCTGCTACCAGCTTGAGAAGGCACTTCAGAGGCTCTAGCTCCTGGGAGCTGAGACCTCAAGAAGCCCCAGCTGAATGTACTGGCCAGTGGTGTGTCCGGATGGGGCACCTGCCTTCCCTGGGAAGCCCATCCCAGTTTTGAGGCTCCTGTCCCTCCTCTACCCGAGGCAGGATGGGATAAGGGCAGTGACTGGCTGGGCCCTGTATTGTGCTCTCCTTCCAGGCAGCCTCTGCCCTGCAGGTTAAACGCAGCTCTTGCCAATCATTCCCTTCCGCCCTCACAAGAACTGTGGAGGGCAGAGAGGCCTGCTCCCCTTTTTGGGTAGCACTGAGATCTCACACCTTAAACTCCACCATGGTCAGTCTCTGCTGTTGCTGACCCTGTTTCTCTGGAGCCTCTGATGCTCCCACTGTGATGGCAGACGGAGCCCATCCCAGCCACCCCTCCCAGGCCAGGAGCTGTGGCAGATTCTCTCTCTCCCCAGCCTACAGTGTTGACAGAGGTCCTTCAGTCCTCAGTGTTGTCCACACAGGTAGTCTTTCTTGGACCTCTGGATGAAGGACCAAAACTAGGCACCTACAGTGTAGATGAGCTTGAAGGACCCCTGAGCAGAAGAGAATGAAAACTCACACCTGTGTCTGCAGCTTGCTCACACCTGCCAGCACACTCTGCAGGTGCCCCGCCAAAGGGGAGCTCAGCCCAGCAGAGCTGGGAGTCCCCAGGAAGTGCAGTGCGTGGCTGGGTCCCCTGACTGCACATCCCCACTCCAATTTCTGTCGACACTGTACGTAGATGTCATTTTAAGTCAGCACCGGAAAGCTGAGTGTGATGGCCGACATGTAATACCCGCTCTTGGAGGGCTGGAAAGGGAGGATCGCTACAGGTTAACAACCAGCCTGGTTGTAGAGTGAGCCCCTACCCTGTCTCAGAACACAACAGAGCTGAACCTTCCCAGTGGCCGCTCCATTGTTGTGCAGGTGTCTGCAAACACAAGTGTCCAGTCACGTCACAGAACTTGTCACAGAACTGCATGTGCTATAGGTGCCCACCCCTTCCAAAGCAGAGTCAAGATCTTTGTTTTTTATTTTAAAAGTGCTTCTGGATCAGAGCTTAAACAGCCATGCTATTGCTTCTACCTCCCATAGAATGTCTGTTCTTTGGCATTATGTTACTGTGCTGTGTGACCTCTGGTAAATGAATCAATCTCTCTGTTCTGGGCCTTCCTTAATAAGCGAGGCCATGGGGTCTACCCTTCTTCACAGATGGCTCTGAGGCTCAGTTAATTAATGCTTCGGATGCGCTTTGATCTGCCCTGATGAAAGGTGCTTCTGAAGAGCAAGGCAATAGCAACCTTTATTGGAGGTAATAATTTCACGCTCTTTCATATGGCTATTGGGAAATTCTTAATTGAAGCATAAAAGTAATTCTCATAAAAGAACATCTGTTATTACAAACTTATTTACATTTTTCATGGAGTAAAAGTTTTTAAAAATAATCAATGGGAAGCTTTTAAAGGGCGCAATGCCAAGGGCGGCACATGTGCCGGCTTCCCTGGCCACATCTGTCAGGCAGACCTCGTCCACAGCCACCAGACAGCTGCCCTTGCTTTCATGGGAAAGAATGGGATTATATCAGGCCAGCCAGTAAATCACAGGGGTTAAGAGGGGAAATAAAATGGCTTGTCTGTGGCATCCAGTGTCTCTGGCATAGAAGTCAAGGTAGAAAGCAAACACAGTGACGTGCTGGGGAGGACTTCCCCGGAGAGGCTGGTGATAACCCCCCCCCCGCCCCCAGGGGCTGGCCTGCTCCTGCCACCTCCTGGCTCTGACTGGGGCCAGTGGAGATCCCATTCTTGTAACCCTGGTCTTGGTCACACCTTGCGCTGTTAGACACGTGGAAGGGACCCCTCTTGGGGCAGCACACAGGGACTCACTAGTTGGGGGGTGGGGCTGCTCTACCCCTCCCTTAGATTTATGAGCATAGAAGGAAAGCTCGTGCCTTTCAAACACCATTTATGGGTATTCACAGAGCCCCAGACGCTGCTAGCCGCTTCATCTCTACTGTTAAATCCATGCACCGGTCAAAGAGTGAACTCAGAGGTTAAGGCATGCACCCGAGGTCACACAGCTCATCCTTGGCAGAGCTGGAGTTTGCTGTCAAGCAGGCGGGACCCCTTGCATGCTGATACATTTTCTGCGTGCCCAGGACCCCTGCCCACATGCCCACTGTGTATTGCCTGGGCTGCCAGGGCACAGCAGTGTCTGGTACCCAGGCATGGCTTTAGAAAGAAAAACCAGAGCCCACCATGAAGTTCCCTGGCCTTGCAGGGATTACATACACACGGGCCGTTTGGAAGGCTGGGAGGGAGAGGCTATTCCCCCGATGGCCCTAGCTGTGATAAAGGAGCTGCTGCCATCCTCTGAACATCTTGGATCACAGTGTTCTTGGCTTCTCTGCAAGTAGCCTGGGGCAGCTTCACAGTCAGGCAGCCACTCAAAAGCCACAGAGAACATGGGAAAATGGGAAAGCCCTGGGGACAGCAGCAGGGCACAAGAAACCTAATCCTAGCAGAAATGGTCATGTAGAGGCAGCCATGTCCCCCACAGTACCCAGAGCTCCCTACTTCTCCCTCCTCCAAGATACCTGTTTGGTCTCCTCTGTCTCTGAGATGTGGCTGATGACTTATATTTTTGGGGGTCTCCAATTGACCTGCTCCTCACAATGACCCTTACACCCTTGGAGGTGATGAGGCTTAGTGAGGCCCACAGCAAACTGGGGAGCTGGAACTCACCCCCAGATATGGCCCTTCTGAATCCAGCTTCCCATGGACCCAGTTGGGACCAGCATCCCAGGTCTGCCTGACCTGATCTCTTTGCACTAGCCTAGGGAGACTGGGGCCAGATGTGGAGAAAGGGTGCTTCAGACACGGCAGTAGTGACCCAAGGGGAGCTCACATGGCTCTAGTGTGTGCCAGACAAGGCCCAAGACGGGCAAAACAGGTCAGCCCTGCATGAGGAACTTGAGGTGCTATGAACACAAGCCACAGGTGAGCTCAGGGAAGTCTGGAAGGGGACCACAGGTGACCTTAGCGGCATCTCCTCATCTTCATCACACCTGAGGAAACCAGTGCCCCCATCCAGCTGCTCAAGAGCAGTTGAAGCCTGAATCTACCTCCAGAGCAGAAGCCTTGAACCCTCTCAAGTCTGTGCAGCTCGCCTGAGTTAGAGAAGAAGGCAGAGACCTGGCGAGACTGGAGTGGCCATTCAGATGGGAACTTGGGCGGTACTTGTACCAAGAAGCCCATGCTGTTTGTGCCAACAGCCAGACAAAGCCCTCAGAACAATGGGCACCATACACTAGTTGGCATCTCTCTGGCAAGCTGAGGCCAGCATTGTTTACAGTGTTTACAATGACTATGATACCAAGAGCAGTCATCCGGTCATAGCTGTCTGAGGGTTTGGGGTAGTGTTTCACCACAGGAACCTTTAGGATGATCCTGGGAGACCAGTTATCTCTAGTGGGAGCCTGGGCCACCCCCCCCCCCCCATGCATAACACATTATCTTGTGCTGCCCTCTGCCTTCATAGGGTGGGCAAGTCACAGAGACAGGGACCATTGTACGGCCAAGAAGTCTGCAGCTTTCAGCTGCCCTGCCTCTGCCCTGAGGTCAGGGCGTATAGTCAGATCACCTATGTACTGTTGGAGGAGCTAGCCAAGGCACTGTGGCTACAGCCACCCTCACCTTTTGCAGGGATGGTGTGTGGAATGTCAGCATCTCACATGTCCACTATGTCCCCTGTGCTAGCAGCACAGGGAAGGGGCCTACCTTGCTGCTGCTTCCTGCTGTCTGTCCGTGGCCTCAGCAGGGCTGTTACTTTAGGGCGTGGCTTCCTAGGATACACAGGTTCACATGCACCGAGCAGCAGAAGGGTATGCTGGGGTGGATGCTGCTGGTGTAAACCTCTTTGAGTCCTGCCCTGCTCCCTGCATGTAGAGCATGCTTCCCAAAGAGTGGCCGCAGACCTGAGGGAGGGAAAGCTCCAGGTGGAGCCCAGCCGGGAGTACATGACAAGGTGTCCATGATGCCAGCACCAGCCACAGGTTCAGACATAGGACACAGAAACAGGAAGGACCCTTCCTACAGCAATAGTTACATACCCCTTTCAAGGGCCACAGGAGAGAACTAGAAAGCACTTGAGGGTCTGTCAGTAAACACTGAACCAGCGAGGAATGACCAGTAGTGCACCTAGGAGACTGACCTTGCAATCAGGTAGAGGCTGGGACCTCAACATCTATCTGCATCACAGCACTTCCACTTGGTATGTACCAGGTGGAGCTAAAGTTGAGCTGGAAGCCAAGCACCCCAGCTGGCAGAGCACACAGGGGGTCAGCCTGTGACCTAGCTAGGGAATTGTTGCAGGCAGTTCTTAGACCCTCCAGCTCTGCTCACCTGAGCAGGTATACAGACAGGCAGGCAGCCTCACACGCAGAGAACAGCTCCCCCCAGCTCTCAGTTCCCATCTCTCCAGGTCATGCCCATGCACTGAAGTCTGCCTGCTCCAGCAAACTCTGTTCGCAGGGCCTGAGTGCAGGCTCCAACAGGACACAGGGACACACAGAAAGTTAGCTGTGGCCTGCACTCTCGGAACGGGCTCTCCACAACTGAAGGTCACACTGGCCTCCTCCAGCAGTTCCACTCAGCCAGCCGCTGTGGGTGCCTCACTCTGGGAGGAAACCAGACTGTCTCTGGAGCTCTAAGCTGTACTGTGTAAAGGGTCCCTGAGCCCTATCACACCTCACTATTTCCCAGAGGCTGGGAAGATACCCTGAGGTGACACTTTGCCCTCTGAGAATGAGCTGCATTCCTGAAGTATGTGGAACTGCCCTGGTCTCTTAGGTGATAGCATGTCACAAGAGAGCTTTTTCCTGTGGCCATGTGACACCTTGAGCACAAACAGCTGTGGAGAATATGGCTCTCCAGGTGGGTTGGTGTCGGGCACACAGTGCAGAAGGACAGGAGTGCTGTGAACACATTCTCATCGCAAGTGTGCAGGGCACCCCACCTAGCAGCAGGGACCCCCCCCCCCC
>CABHPP010144512.1:38775-55545 GCA_902168425.1 Peromyscus attwateri | reverse complement strand
CCGCCCCGTGCACTGCAACTCCCATAGGTGCGTATGTAGTATTGACCAGGACAGCCTCGGGCACACATGGACCCATCAGTGCTGAGCATCCAAGTCCTGAGTTCATAGTCTAAGTTCCAAGCTCCGCATGACGTTTTCAGTAGAACCACACATCAGTGGCGGGATACTGACTTGGAGATTTCAGTGATATCCTGAAGTCAAGAGGCTACTTGGCCCAGAGTTCTGCTCTGCATGATAATGACTGCCATGCCCTTTGCTGTGACATTAGCTGATACAGTTTGGAGATGGTCTCTGGACCCACAGCCCTTGGTGCCATGAAACCTCCTAAGAGTGCCATACAACTGGAGGCCAGAGCTACTCAGAGAACCCCTCGCCATGATGGGCTGACACTGATACTCCGCAGTGGGGCTCTAATGGTGGTTCCAGGGACAATGGGAAAAAAAGAAACAAGCTTAGGCACCTTGACCACTTCATGCACATTCAGCTTCCTACTTCTTACTGGCCACCTTCTAGAATGTTCTCTGGGTCATGCCTCCCTGTGAAGATTACATCACATTCTTCCTGTGCCCACGGATGCCTGGTTATTGCCCGCTATCTTGTGAGTGGATGGTTCTGTCTGGATGATGATCTACAATAGCCATACTTTTGGTTTTGAATGAGTTGCTTGTTAAACACGCAGCAAGCAGTAGAAGACACAGCCAGCAGCAGGTAGACAGCAAACATCAAACCAGGTGCTTGCAACATCCAGCAGAAATCTACTCTAGGAGCCTCACAGAGGAAGCAAATGTAACCGAGTTCATAGCAAGCAGCACAGATATCAAAGGAGTCAACAGTGATCTGCTGAGGAGCCCACCAAAGCAGCCTAGCTGTAGCTCCCCATTGAGTCCAGAGTTGTGAGCAGTGTCCGTGGGTGAGCTTCTGGTGTCTCGTTCCCACCACAGCCATTTTTATAGCATGGGATAACGGTAACCTCGGTTAGAAATGGTTTGGCTTCTGGTTGTGCTCAAGACCTCTGTGCTTTTAATGTCACTGGGCTGTTTGCTCTTCTCTCTCCTTGTGTCAGAGCCAGTCTTCCTCAGGACAAGGACACCTGAGGTGACCATGCTCTGAGATGAGGGAGGTCACACGCTGGTCAAGAGTTCACTCCCAAGTGCAAATAGTACATGGCAGTTCCCTATTCAATGTATCCCACAGGGACTTTCTAATACTCCTGCATGAACACCTCCATCCCAGAGGGAGGACCCTGCAGGGCAAGCCTGAGGTGCAGGGCAAGCCTGAGGTGGGCTCCTTGTGGATGCTCTGAGTGCTGACCACTATCTTCTCGCCTACAGGAATGGGTTCCCGAAGCAGACAGCGGCCCAGCTCATTCTGAAGGCCATCTCCAATTACTTCGTGTCCACTATGTCCTCCTCCATCAAAACCGTGTACTTTGTGCTTTTTGACAGTGAGAGCATAGGCATCTATGTGCAGGAAATGGCCAAGCTGGATGCCAACTAGGCCAGCGACCCCTAGAGCCAGCACCGACCATGTCCCCTGCCTCCAACTGGAAAGAAAAAAATCCCCTTTGCTCTACCGGGAGGTGGGACTCCTTTCGTTTTGTTTCGCTCATCTAGGGAGAATGAGGTTTTGGTTTCCAGTTTGATTGTTTTGGGCCTTCTGAAATGTTCTCTGTTAGCACTGATAGTCGGCATCGTCCTTGTTAAGCACTGCGTTCCAGACCGTGTCTGACTTAGTTAACCTAGGGGATTTTATAGTTTGACTTTAATGAAATCCCGATTAACACAGCAGTGGGAGGACGGTCCCTCTCCTGTGTCCCAGCAGCAGGAAGCCCGTTTGTAATGTGTGTTGTGGTGCTTTACTGTATACCCAGTGGCGTTCTTTTTACTATAATTTTTTTCCCTCAAGAAAAATCATAAAATTTGCAACAGACCTAACTTTTGTTTACTTTTTGTCTTAATGATAGATTTGAAAATGGAAAATGTTAAAAACAGAACTGAATCTGTTGTCCTTAATTATATTTGCAATTTGAAATTTGTGTGAATTGATTTAGTAAAATGTTAAACTGTTGTGACTGGCATGCTTTGCATTATTGTGCCTGTGAGCCCCAGGCCAGTCTCCCTAGGATGTGGGTCTCCCCAGGCAGCCTGTAGCCCAGAAGGCTCCTCGCTAGCCCCTGTACCTTGGCCAGTAGGTTGGACATCTGCTGGCCCGAGGGGTGAGTAGAGAACTCATGTAGAAAGCTTCACATCTCCTGAGTGTGGTCGAGGTGTCAGCCCCATTTCACAGAAAAGGAAGGGAGTGTCCCCAAAGCCACACAGACACGGTAAGTGGCAGGTACAGAGCCCATGGCCTCAGGCTCTGGGCCAACTCCTTCCTACCCTTCTGGCCCGTCTGTCTGACTTAGGCCTGGGCTCTGTGGTTAGAACTGAAGCCTCAAGCCCTCTGCTGGTTTGCATTTGGTCATACCCCTGAAGGAGGGTCCCTGGCAAGAGGGTCCCCAAAGACATTCTGCCACTCCCAAGGTCCCAGTATGTCCAACCACTCAAGGGTCTAAAATGCCTTAGCAAAACACAAGACACTTTCTGCTTCATGGGCGCTTGTGACTTAATCTTAATTTGCCTAAAAGCACAGATGCTGTCTCACATTTCTTTTGGAAGTATCCGTCCAGAAGAGCAGGTAGAACCATGAAGAAATATGAAGCACCCTACAGAGTGTGGATGTACAGAAAAGACCTCTTCTGCCAGGTGTGGTGGCACATGCCTTGAATCACAGTGTGGAGGCAAGGGCTGGCAGAGCGCTGTGAACAGAGGCTAGCTGGGGCTGTACAGACTATGTCTCGAGAAAAAGGGAGTCTCACAGACCGTCTGAGCAGTAGACACATCCACTTCTGACTCAAACCTGAACAATACTTTCCCAACTCTACTCTTCAGAATCTTTTTTTAACCAGATCGTTGCTGGGTTTAGATTGTCTCGTCTCTTGATTAGAATGGGACTTGGGTTGGCACTGATTTTCAAGGGGATGTATCTTAAAACAGGAGCTTGGACTTTCCAGAAGCCGCTCCATCCTCGAGAGTGTCAATCCTACATGTAGCCGCTGTAGGGGCACAAGTAGAGATGCCGTTTGCTGGTAGTTTTGGCATTTGCTGTGTGCCAGGCAGTCGTGAGTCCTTCATGGGCAACATTGCACATGCTGCTTGCTCTCACGTCAGAAGGCCAGGCCTGCTGCTGGCCACTTCCAGCTGGGAACACAGGCTGAGGGGAAGTGATTAGCCTGGGAGGCCGCTGTTTAGTGACAGCAGGCCCTGACACTGATCACTCTGACAGTCACCTGGCCTTGGTGGCAGCTCTAACTCAGAGAATGAAACCTCTTAGGCACTTATTGAAATGTCCAGAAGGAGCCAAGGTTTAAGTGCCTTCTTTGAGACTTAGGTTTCTTAACCTTGGGAGCAATCCCAGTGAAGCCATGCGGAGTTTTTGAAGAACCTCCACTAGATGTCGCCCAAAGGACTGGGAAGGGACCAGAGGAAAGGGCAGGCGGCTTCTGTTCTTTATGGTAACAGCACAAAAGAATCCATTGCATTTAGCAAGGTTTGCCTGAATTAACAAAATCACCTAAATGGTTCTAAACTTTGAATATCCAATGTACAATGATTCCTGGGATTGTGTGCACTAAAGAAACTTCAGGGAAACGGGGAAGGTCTAGATGGCCACCTGAGATTCCCATCAGCTGCAACCAGCTAGTTGGTTTCTAAAAATGGGTCAAAATGTGTTCTCTGCCACCAGCCTCTCGTTTGAAGGTGGGGGTAGGGGGAGACTCGCTGCTTTTAAGCAATGCATCTATTGGGGCTGGATAGATGGCTTAGCTGTTAAAGGCTAGGCTTACAACCAAAAATACAAGAAATGTATCTACAAGGAACCTCTTAAAACACACATCTGCCTCCACTCAGAAGACCAAGCTTGAGTTAGTACGATGTGCATATAAATTACTGCGAGGGGACACGTGCAGACACTGGATGTGCCCTGCAGCCCAGGCTATCCTGCCACGAGCTACAGGTAAGTGACAGTGAATGCCACAGAACAGAGTCCCCATCTCCATCCAGACTTCAGGGCCATATACTCTTGTATTCCAAAGTGGCCCCAGAAAATAAATTCACCCCCTTATTTGCCCTTGGTGGTGGAAGGCCATCCTGAAAAATCCATGGTTTTCTCAGCAGCCCCTTCCACGATCCCTCAAATGGCCCTTGGGGTCTAATAGATCCCACTGCTCCAGCTGGGACTGAACTAACCACAACAGCAGTGGAGTCCCTCCATACACATCCTGCTTCTCATGGCATGCCTGTGAGGACGATAAGGGTCTCTACAGGCACAGGGAAATAGAGATGAAGCATATTCCCACAAGACCACATGGCTATGAAGGGAACTCAGATTTGAACCCAGCTCTGCCTGACTGTACCAGAGCTTCTCCAGGTGGACTCTCCATTGGTATCAGCCCATTATTTTGCTCTGCACTTAGGCATGGCTTCTTGTTCACTGGAAGGACCTGGGTGGTCAGCCTTGGGGCCGGAAACAGCCTGCTACATGGAAGATGAGTCAAAATCTGTACTAAAGGAGCTGGAGAGATGCCCAGTGGTTAAGAACACTGGATGCTCTTCTAGTGGCCACTGGGAAGGACCTAGGTTTCATCCCCAGCATCCGCATGGCAGCTCACCACTGTCCATAACTCTAGTTCCAGAGGTACCAACACCCTTCTGGCCTCTGGGTACCAGGCACACATGGTTCACAGACACATGCATGCAAATCACCCATATATATAGAAAACTTAAAAAAATGTGTATTTGAGCAAGCTAGTGCTTGACATGGATTTACTGAATACTTTCCATGATGGAGGCCTCTGCTGGGTGGCCTGCCACACAGGCAAGTCAGGCAGTGCCTCTGTCCAGCAATGGATATGAAGAAGAGAGCGTGGCTTTCTGATATGGGAGGCTCAAGAGAGTTTCTCGGAACATGTAACCTAGCCCTAGACTTGGTAGGAAAGGCTGGAATCTCTCGGCCAAGAGAGCGAAATGGGACATGGGCAGCTCCCTCAGCTCCAGGCAGGAGGCACCCTGGGCCCCTCTGCTGAAGACCCAGACCTGTGCCTACTCCCAACATGGTAGCCACGCCTCCCCAACCTCTGCACCCTAGTCTCAACATTTGGCAAATTCCTTTCCATTCAGGGTCAGGTGACTGCTGGGTCACAGCTGCAGCCAGCCCTGACAGACAAATCAGCTTATACACTAAGGGGGGTGGGGGGGCAGCGCCATGGGTACCAAACTCCCTGCTTCACCGAGAGCCTATACCTCCTGGTCCCAGGGCTCCTAGGCTGTCTGCTCAGCCTTCCTCAGAAGGTGGGGCGCAGCAAGCTTCTCCATTCCTTGTTTGCCATCCAGGTTGCTTGGCAGTCACCCCGGGGTCCTGGAGGCAAAGCCTGGCCCATATCCTCATTAGCAACCATGATGTTTAATTTTCCCTGAGGCACCGCTGGCCAACCTTATCTTAGAAGCTGGCCTTGGGGCCACCTTAGAGGGAGGGTACGATCTGCCTGAGGGTGCTGGGGCAGGAGGGGGCCTGACACCCCCCTCAATGAGAAGAAAGAGACATGTTCAATGGCAAGGGGTGGGACCACCTTTTCTTGGGCTTTTCTTCTGTGTATAACTTGACCTGTCATGTTTGCTTCTGGGGGCCCCTCATATCAAAATCATATCACATGACCCTCCCAACAGGTGAGGCAATACACTGCTCATTAATCCCAGGCCCGGACACCCCTTGCACTCCTGGCAAAGGCATGTAAATAGACTGGCCTCTCCCTGACCCCTGGAAAGCAACCCAGCAGGGGCTGTACTGTCAGACTCAGGAACTGTTTCAGAAACACTGCTTCCCTCCACAGAAGACATGGCTCCTCTGCTGCCACTCAGCATCCCCATCCTATGCTCATGTGTGTGCATGTGTGCACGCACACACACGCCTACACATACTTGTATACACACATACATAGGAGGTTCCGGAGCCTTCTGGTTGGTCAAGGACAGAATTGAGGGACATGCACACAACCATCTTCAGAACGAGAGGAGCAGCACTGGGAACAACCTCCCACCAAACAGCTACGATTTCGGAGGTGCCCGCCTGGACCTGTTGTGCTCTGTGAAGTGGCCACAACTGTCTGCAGATCTGCCATCAGAATCCCTTGAAAAACTTCAAACAAGTCTCCTGAGACTCTAAACAGAGTCGGCTGGGTTCCCCAGCCCCCAGCAGCCATGCGTTATGATGACTCCCATGCATGTGATGTCAACCTGGCTATGTTCTAGTGTATACACGGTAGGTCCCATGCGTCCTGGCCAAGAGGTCCTCTGATTGCCTTCCTGAGCAAAGAGGAAGCTGCCCCAATGTCAGAGGTCAAAAGTCATTACTTGTCTTCAGGTTTATATCTGTGCTGTGAGGGTACCAGAACGACACTCTCCAAATCTGTACTGATTACAGTACAGAATACCGTGGCTTAGAACACGCAGAAAGCAGAAAGCCAGTGTGCCTTGCTGACAGAAATCCTCTCTTCCCCTGAGCTCTTGGGCAGGTAGGTGACTTTTATCTCAGCACCATCAGATGATACGTTGTCCCCACACACACTCCCAACACACCATAAAGGCTTAATGGGCAAGAGATCCATTTCCTTCAGACCCTCGCTGCTGGTACATCCCCAGCTGGCCATCATGGCTTGCCCAGCCAGACCCCAGATGAGACATTCGGGAACATTTGCCTGTGCACCCCTGCCCAAGCTGCCTGGGAAACTTAATATTGCTGCACTTTGAGACAACAAGACTTCCTAAGCTTAGGAGAATAAATTAGAGTTGAGTTAAAGTAGGCTCAGCTGTGGCAGATGGGCAAATTGATTTGCTTCTCAGCTGGGAGATTAAATTCCACTACCCAAAAACGGCCACAGGGTAATGAGCTGTCAGTCAAACGGTCCAAGGCAAGGCCCTTCGCATAATTGAAACCGAGCAGCTCCTCATTAGGTCCCACAGAGGTCTTGGCTATAAGGTCTCACCTTGAGGTCCTCTGGTTGCATACACTAAAGGAAACACCACAGGGACAAGTGCCGTGTGAACTTAAGGACTTCCACTCAGTTCAAGTGTTTGTACTGTTTGCCCACTGTCCCTAAGAGTGCTCTAGGAGTTAATGATGGGCCAGTCCAAATGATGAGAGAGTGCTAATGATTCCGTTAGTATCACATCCAAGGTACATCACTTCCCAAAGGCCAACTCTGGAACTCTCCTCTGCCTCCTAGTGTGTCTCCAGTGCACAAACCATCATATTCACTGGCCCTTCCAGCACACAGCACACATGTACACACACTGCCACTGAAGTCCTCACAGGGTCCCAAGACAGGCTCAGTGTCTGTTTTATAATTACATAAACTGAGACCATAGGAGTAGGGGGCTGCTTTCACCTGAGGCCTACCAAGGAAAAGGGCTGCATCTCTCTCCATCTCTCTCCAGATCTCTCCAGACATACCATTCTGTGCCTGACCTGACTCCAGAGGGGCCCCATGTCTTACTCATCCAGCCTTTTGCATGCACCAGCTCTTCAAGGAAAACCATGACTTTTGCTTATTTATAGTTCTGCTCAACCCTGCATGTCTCCACTCCTTGGACATTCCCTGCATCCTCCAGGAATGCTTCCCTTCTGGAAGGATGCCTTTTCTCAGTCCACCCTACACATCCACTGGCCGCAGCAGCCTTTCCTGTGCAGCTGCCTCCTCCACTGGACTCTCAACTATGTCTGCAAACACGGTCCCTGACTTCTGTGGGCCATGCCTGGTACTAGGCTTTGGGGACACAATACTGAGTAAGCAAGGAGACTCTGCCCTCCACAAAGACAGGGCCCTGCACGTGACACACCCTCCGTGCCTTGTCCAAAGGGGCTATCCATGATGGGGTTATCTAAATCACTGCCAGTATGCAAAGGCCGAGCAGTGGGCATAGAGCCTGCCTCAGAGAATGCCAGGGTAGCTTGGGTGAATGTGGACCCCCTCAGGCTTATACCTAAGGACATTCCTGACACTCCAGCCCAGTTCTGACACTCGAGCTTTAGAACAGTCTGGTGGTGGAGGCTAGCCCCTCTGGCCATACTGCATGCTACAGCCTGGATCTCACAGCCTCTGATCTGGCTGGCCCAGATTTGGAAAGGATTTGGGCACAGCCCTAACAGGGAAGATGATGGAAAATGCTTGCAGAAAGGACTTGGCACGGTGGCAGCAGAGAGCCTTTGCTTATGTGCCAATGAGCTGGGTAGATCCATTTTACAAGACAGGGCCCTGGCCTCAGAGAGCTGTCCTTGCTGGGCCACTTGCAGCCTATTCTGGTGACTGTATACATGTTTGTGTCAGGAGGCTCTTCAGAGGTCACGATGTGACTGCAGCTTGCTTCACAGTACCTGGCTCCTCGTATTTTTTTGTTTGCTTGCTTTTGTTTTGTTCTGTTTCTGTTTTTGTTTTTTCATCCAAAAGAGGGGCCTGTGGCCCTCAGTATAGCAAGATTGGCCAGGTAGGTCTCCATGTGCTCTTGGCAGGAAGTGTGTCCCACCTCTGCTTCCCTGGCCATCACACCACTGAGCACTGTCACCATGGCAGCAGGGCCTTTGAGAGCCCACCACAGGACTCAGTTGCCACCTCTATTCCTAGGTTGGAAACAACATCAACAGCACAGGGACATGACTATACACTGTGTGAACACTGTGTGTAGACAGAGCCCACAGACAACACCCCAGCCTCCTAACAAGTCTGCATGCCATTCCTTGTATTTCTGTCTTCTAGGTAATGCATTTGGATCAGAGAGGTAAAACAATTTGTGCAGGCCATAGAACAGGGACCTGGCCTAACCAGGATTCAAGGCAGGAATGACAGATTCTGAAATTAGCTCCTATTTGTTCTGAGACAATACGTTCCATTGGCCTTGAAAAGCTGGGATCCCATTTTACAGATGAGGACAAGTGAGGAGAAGGTGAGCTCAGTACCATGTCTGAGGCTGCAGAGCGAGTGAATGAGCACCATGGTCTGCATGCTCTGGGTCTCCTGGGTAGAGAGAGACAGGATACTCCAACAGAGCCCAGGCTGACAGGAACTGCCCCTGTGCTCTGCTCCTCCTCAGGTTGGGGATCTGGCTGGGGCCTTCCCGTAATTAGTAGACTCTTGTTAAGACCCAGTCGCGCCACACTTGGGCCAGCGCTTGTTTTCATTCCCATGCGGAGGCCCTCGCAGGAAGGCCAGACCCATGTGCGCAGCCCCATAAATCCAGTCGGCGGCGTCGCTCATTACAACGTTCCGCTTCAGGACTCCGCCAGCCTCAGCCTGCGAGGGCTTCTCAGGCCACAGGGCCTCCCGGCAGCCAGGCCCAGCTCTCTGTGCTGCTCACAGGCTCAGACATGAGCTCATCCAGCACGCAGCGTGTGAGGAAGTGGCCGGGCGGCACTCTGGAAACACGGGGACAATGTGCCTATTAAGGCCTTTTCAGCTCCCGCCCCACAGAGCAAGACCACCCCACTCTGCACCCTGCCCAACTCAGGGTAGTGCTTCGGGAAGCCATTTCACGGAGATGCGCCCAGGGGTGTGGCCTGTGTTCTTGGCAAATGTCACAGGATGTCACTGAGAGTCAGAGACAACACAGTGGCAGAGACCAGGGCTCAGAAATGGAAAGCTTCCAAAGCTGCCCTGATTCTCGGGGGACTGGCCTACTCTGCAGGTCATCAGCTCCTTGAAGCCACCATCGCCATGGCTACAAACAGGAAGCTCTTTCCCACCTTGGCCACTCCTCACCAGGGGACCCTACAATAAACAGAAGACTGGACAAGGACACGTGTCTCCTCACTGGGAAGCCTGGGAAGGTGGATGGACACAGAAGAGCCCCAAGTAAGAGGGATGGTGTCCTGTGGCCTGTGACCTCCAGTCCCCGTGTCCTGGCTTTGCTGCAGGGGAGGCCTGGCTGATCTTTTAGTTTGTGTTCCAAGGAACTCCTAGGAGAGTGAAGACTTAAGCCACCACTGTGAGATCTTGTGAAAAGTCACCTCCCCTCTTGTTTAGGGTTGGTGGTCCAGTGCTGGTCACAAATGGCCTAGAAGTAAGAACTGCTTTCATTCCTTAATCACCACATAGGGTAGAAGCTGTGTGCTGGTCAGGGCTCACACCCAGACCAGCCATGACCAGGTTTTTGGGAGCAGCTACCTCATCCATGTGGTTATTCCAACCATGGGCTAATTAGGAGCTACCTTTACTGTATGATACCAAAGGGACTGAACACTTTGGAGCCCCTCTCCAGGTGGCACTGTCATAGCTCAGAGCAGCCAAGCAATATCCAGCTTGAAAAAGATCATTCTAAAATAATATTGGCTAATATGGCAGACGCTAATTACATGTGGTTAAATTTAAACTAATTAAGATTAAATGAAGTCACTAATTCATTGCCTCCCCCACGCTAGTCACATTTCAAGCATGTGATGGCCATGCATAGTCAGTGGGTGCCACGGTTTGATGGCACTGAGGACAGAGCATCTCTGGTATGACAGAGTTAGACTGAGCAGCTCCATTCTAGAACACCAAGTCCACAGCGCCTACCAGAATAACGTCCTGAGTTTTCTGTGTCATTTGATTCAGAAAATGGAACAAATGTCCCAGTCAGGGCATCTCCATGAGCAAATGATGCTGAGCCACTAAACGTGACAATAGTGAGAACCAGAACAGAAGAAACAGCAGTGCTCACGCAACAAGCATTGCTGTGCTCCAGGAACACAGACGTGCCCGACACCCACCATCACGTCGGACTCCTGCAAAGGGCTTCCCTGTTAGTGACACACCTCTACCGTCCAGACCCAGGAGGCCACAGGACCCAGGTGGAGTGGCCAAGCCAGGCCTGGCTGCAAAGCTGGCAGGTGTTCTGAATGGATTTGCACAGTGTGAATGTCTTTCCTTCTCTGCATTATCCCACTCCTCTGGGAGCCAAGGTCCCCTCAAGTTCTTCGTGTAGATGCCATCTGTGCCTTGGAGCTGTGAGGGGGCACCCTGAGTCATCCAGGTCCCCCAGGTCCCCAGACGACCTGCTCCTCTGCAGTCCACCTGGGTCAGTCCCCATGCAGAGATGGTGGACTCAGCTCTCTGCTACAGCCCTCTTCAGGGGTCAGGTTCGTGGAGCTGGGAGGGGCACAAAGTTTCAGGTGATGCCCAGTGCATGTGTCTGAGGTTAGGGGTGCCTCATGTTTTGTTTCAAGCCACAGCCAGGGTACCCAGCAGGGAAGAAGGCAGGGCAGGGGCCTGGCCAGACTCTCTAAGGACCCAGCGCCTCAATTTGTTAGCCATCTTCAGCTGTTTACTAAGCAGAGTGAGTGCTATTCACTGGCTTCAGGGCCATGTATGCCTGGTAGTCCTGAGGAGACTGTCAGCGGCCACTTCCTCTGGGCCACAGAAACCTCCTCCACTCCAGCTCCCTTCCTCTGACTTGATTGTCTCCTTGTAACAAACTCGAGTCCAGCGCTCAGAGAAGTGACCACTCCCGAGACGGCAGGTGGAGAAGCTAAGGCTGGAAGGGCGCTGGCAGTTGCCAACCCTCTGTACTACCTTGGGGCTCGTCACCTGCTCCCTCGTCTGGCAAAGAACAAGGCACCTGGTGCCCTATGGCTCCCAAAGCCAAACAAGGAGCTCTCTTCTCCATTCCAGGCCTCTCAGTGTCCCTTCTTACTGTAGGCCGCCCGGGGATCCCAGTCACCCAGCAGGATGATTGCTGAGGACTGTCGCTCTGTTAGAAGACATTTCCTCTCCCAGACACCAGCTTGTTTAGCAACCCAGAACCACTGGCCCTGTAATGGGTCCAGGAAATAGTCCTGGACCACAGAGCTCCCACTCACACCCAGGGAGTCACCAAGGACTCACCAGGAACAGCCTGCCAGCTTCGGGGCAGTCTCCCAGCTGGGCTCCTCTGGCCACTGGCATGAACCCATTGTGATGGAAAGGCCCAGGCATGCACCCAGGCCCTGGCCTGAATCAGCACACTGGAACAGCCCACAGCTCTGCAAAAGGCAGAGGGAGGCACAGCACCTCCCCGAGGCCTCATCCTAGATTTGTCTTGCGGAAGCCCTAGGACTCCGGTTTAAGAGCCTTTTTATAGACTCCTATAAAGGAGAAAGTGAACTTTTAACATGTTTGCACTCTACTAAGTCAATACACATAAAAAGGATAACAGCTGAGCTTCCTCTGCCCACTCGCAGCCCAGCCAGCCAAGGGCAGTAGGTGCCATCAGTTCCTGTGGGCACCTCAAGGCAGCTCTTTGTCACCCCAGGCTGGAAGATGGCCTATACTTTGGAAAGTAGAGGGTGGGCACTGATGAAGTTGGAGGCCCTACCCTGGCTGGGTAAAAGTGGGGGGTTGGGTGATTCCTGCCCCCACTGAGCAAGACGGCCCCCCAGATGCATGGCTTTCATGACTTAAAGATGGAGAGGAGGGGAGAGCAGGAAGCTGTAAAGTTTTACTAGGAATTCTCCACCATCCTCCTTTGGCCCCAACACGCATGCTGCCCTTCCATTTAAAGAGAGCTTCCTTTTTGCTTTGAACTTACCCCTTAAATCGAAGCAGCCCTGTGCTCTCCCTTCAGGTTGGGGGTCCACCTCCAAAGATGTTTGCCTACCTGCCTGGGAGGGACAGGGAGACTGCCTGGGGCACTGCTCACCTTAGGGAGAGTCCTGGAGGATGTAACCTGCCTTCCTGGCAGCCCATCAGAGTCAAGGGAATCAGGATTTGATGCCTGAGACCTAGTAACACCTCAGGGGTGGGGTTGTAGCTCTTAGTGCAGAGCCATCCACTTGCTCATCCATCCTAGGCAGCTCCCATGTGCAAGTCACAAGAATGATGTCATCACGTCAGTGGTAGCCATGCTTGGCTTCCAGCCCTGTGCGCTACTAACTGTGATTTGGGGTATATTTCTTAGTTTCTCTGAGTCTATAACTTACCTATACACAGAGACACACCCAGCCACTGTGAAATAGTTGTAAAGATTAAATGACATGATAGATGTGCCTGGAATGAAATGAGTCCTCAATACACGGTAGCTCAGAGTACCAACACCTCTTAAGGAAGCGACATGGTTTAGGTCTTGTTCTCCAAAAGCCCACACACCGAGGGCTCCCCCCAGCATTAGGCGGTTGGTAGTGGATGGTAATGTAAACGGGGGGGGGGGCAGTGGGAAGTCTTCGGGTCACTGGGGAGCAAGCTATAGTATCTTGGTCTTTTCCTCTCTTTTGCTTCCCAGGGCCCCCTGTGAGTAAGGGTTCTGCCCCACTTCGAGGTGCAGCCTCGGCGTAGGCACACAAGCAATGAGATTAGCAAACACAGACTGAAACCTCCAGAGATGGCAGCCAAAATAAAGCCTTCTCTTCCTCAGTTAGCTGCTGCAGGCATTGGTTACACAAATGGAAAGGTTCCCTGGCTTGAGAAAGAGCCGGGCTCCTAAGCAAATGAGAAAGTGCGGGGCGATCTTAGCTTGCGTCACGATTTAGTGCTGGTTCTCCTGAGGAGGCAGGGTCACTATGATGTTCTTAGGCCTCGAGGGAGTCGGTCTAATGCACGACTGCTTTTTCATCTGCTCCAGAAGATAAACACCCTCTTACCTGGGTAGTTAGCTGTACCAGCTCCCTAGAGGCCAGGGCATCCAAAGATGTCTGACTAGGGAGGGCCAGGGGTGGTAGGCATCCCAGACAGGGCCACCTAGCATCCCTCTTGCAAGCTAGCATCTCTCTGCTGTATCCCAATCTGGAAATCTCTGGGAAGCTGATATCCCTTTTCAAATTCTAAGAATTATCTGCTAGTCATCTTTGTGAAATTCATATATCCTAAGGGAGTCTGTGAAATAGTTTCATTTTGTTTCTGAATGAAGCAAAAACCCATCAATGTTAGCCATATAAACAAGCTGGGATAGGGACTGCAGAGATAGCCCAGGCAGTTAAGTTCTTACCCTACAAGCATAATCATCACCATCCACATAAAAAGCCACGTACAGTTCCCAGGGTGGGTGGAGACAGGTGGGTCACAGGAGTCCACTGGCCAGACAGTCCAGCCAATCAGCAAACAGGTGGAAAGCAATAGAGTAAGACATCTCGTGTTGACCTTTGGTCCCCACACACATGTATGCATGTGCATATGGTCCCACACAAATACAAGAAAAAAAAAGTTAAAGGCTGAGTCCAGTCCCAAACCAGTGTACAAGTCAGGCATAAATGGAGTCACAGAGACTGTCTGGGGAAAAGGAGGGAAACAGAGATGCAGAGGACAGAGTGATGCTCCTAAGCAGTCACCAGACTCCTGGCAATGCTAGGAAGGCAGGTGGCTTCTCAATCCCTCCGCTTTTCAGTTCTTTCCTCCCCCTCCTTGATAACAGCCCTGAAATTGGACTCAGTGGGTTATAAGAAAATAAGGATATGAAATTTGAAGAGTGGGAAGGATGAGGGTGGATCTGGAAAGAGTTAGAAAGAAGGCAGGGGTGAATGTGATGAAAATACATTGTACACATTTATGAAAATACCCAAAGAACTATTAAGATTATATATATATATATATATGCCAGGGAAGATGAGCTCTGAGCTGGGCCTGGAATGAACTCCCTCTCTAGGGCTATACATGGAGACCAATACATTGTTTATTGAAGACAGCTGCAAGGCAGGTAGCTTTGTGAGTATTATTCTATCAGACGAAACCTTGGGAGCTCCAATCTGGCCTCTCAATGACATGAGAGTCCAGGGCTCAAAGAGGAAGGGACAATTTCTGAATATATCAGCTAATTCTCTTCACAAAAAAAGACCAGCTCACTTACTCCTTAGCTTGGCTTCCTACCACAGGGCCTGGTACAGATGGATTCACAGGGAGCAGGTTGCTCTTCAAGCCCATTTGACTGAGGACAAGGAAGGCAAGGGAGCCTCCGGAAGTCCGGCAAGCCGAGCCTCCTGGGCTTACAACAGCTGTGCTTGGGGGAAAAAAACAAAAACTGCCACTCTGTGATGCAGACTTGCTTCTGGGCCTCTCCTGGAAGCACAGGCCCTTGCTATCATTCCCAAGAGAACACTCAGCCTAAGCCCCAAACCAGGTCCACCAAGAAAGGGCACACCTGATTCTGCCCAAGCTCCCTAACCCCTTCTCACTATTGGAATGGCCTTTGAAAGTAGATGCAAAAAAAAATCTCCCCCTTTTTCCATGGCTCTCCAAGGCTTCTCTGAAGATAATGGCCAACACAAATACCACACGAAAAATGAGACAAGGAACTTAACTCTCAGCTTTAGGATGGTAAGTATCTATTTGTGGGTGGTGGGCCAAACTTCACAGAGCAACTTCCCAGACCAGGGTCATCCTTCCTAAGCCCAGGACATCACAGGGAAAGTGTTCCCCGCTGATAGTTGTTCCAGGATTTTGTCCCTCGTAGCACCTTGCTCCCAGGTCCTGAGAAGGCTGGGCAGGCTAGGGTCTCATTGGAGCTGGACCCATGCACAAATGGAGAAACTCTGGCCATGTGTGACTGACCAGTGCAGAAACAGTGTGGGTCTCAGAGCTGAGGGCTGGGCCTGGAAGCAAGGCTGAGGTGATTGCTCAGCTCATCAACAAGCATGGTTTGCTAATTTTTATTCAGAGAATCATCTGGTGTCTCCCTGGATGACACCCTTTGAGTCCCCTCTTAAGTGGTTGCTTATGGACAATCTGCCTTGTAGATAGTCTAGCCTTTCCATTCGTGACCATTCAGCAGCATCTGAGCTCGTGTGTGACCTAAGGATGCCAATTCTCCTGTAATCTGTAGACTGCAGTGTTGGAGAAACTGATCTAGGAAGATACCAGATGCCCTCTGGCCAAGTGAGATCGTGGCTGGTAATGTGGGAGCCAACTCTCAGGTTACCTTCCTTGTTCAGGACATTTCAGAGGACAAGATAGACCCAGGTCCTTAAAGAGCCGAGAGGTTTCACAACTGGAAAGCCCAGTTCTGCTCCTCACAGAACCCACTCAGAGCCAGGACTACTATCTGACAAACCATCGCCCGGGCGTCTGAGCCACTGCAGACAGAGGCAGTGAGTGAGCCGAGGCAGGACCAGGATAACATGGCTGACAGTGTAAAGTGGCCAGTCTCAGCCAGCAGCAGAGGCAGTGGAGGCAGAGTCACTTGAGTCTGTAGAAAGAAACCTTTAAAAAAGCAAAAATGCAGTTTTGGACCATTCAGAGCAGGGACCGACTGCCACATGAATGAGTAGGTTCTAGATTATTGCAGAGAGCAGAGGCCAGCATGTCATAACAAGCAAATACATTTTTAAACTTTTAAACATCCAACAGTTTTAATTAACTGTACTCAACTAATTACCATATCAGTTTTGAACAGACTTCCCTCATCCGTCACTCCTTGCATGTGACCAGTCAGCATTCTACAATAAGGAGCCCTCTCTCCTACCTCCAGTTTATACAGCACAGCATGAGGGACTGACTACTAGTTAATGGCCCTTAACCCATCACCATGACAATATGTTTTGATGCTCAGACATCCCAGGCTGGACCAGGGAGAAGCTCTTCAAGTCACTCAATCCCCTTTTTACAAGACCTCATCCATCTTTAAGCCCTTCCTTCATGCCTTCCATAATGAGATGCCTTGAACTGTTCATAATGAGGGTTCAACTGTTCCTGCCCAGCCTCTCTCTCTCTCTCTCTCTCTCTCTCTCTCTCTCTCTCTCTCTCTC